>SJXQ01009428.1:509562-523328 GCA_006408695.1 Aepyceros melampus | reverse complement strand
CAGGATACAGTAGGGGACAAACAGTTGGCGCAGAAAGTCCCAGATATCTCTGTAGGTCCAGTCCTGGGAGGCCAGCATCAGAGCAGAGTCACAAATACTCCCCCTCCCACATCTACCCTCATCCACCTGGGAAAGGGCCTATCCCAGCTCTTTTGCTCCCCTAGCCTCTGAGGGACAGCCTGCTACTAAACTCTCTGGTACATCTTGCTCTGTGTACGCCAATCAATGAGAGAAACCATCCCGTCCCCGCCCCCCATTCTCAATCCACCCTCCACTGGCATGTAATTTCCAGGAGGAAAGGGAGAGGCTGTTTAAGCCTATTTGTGTAAGCCTGTGCTGTCCAGTAGAACTGTCTGCAGTGATGGCAATGGCCTGTATCTATGCTATCTAACATGGTAGTCATTTGACATAAGGCTAGTACGACGTACAACTAAGGCACTGAAGTTTGAATTGTATTTAATTAAAAAATTGAGATATAATCATAAGCCGTGATAGTCATCTTTTTAAAGTATACAATTCAACTTTTTAAAGCAATTTGTATTTCATTTCAGTTAATTACAATTCAAGTGTAAATAAATGGCTCACGGCTACCATATTGGACAGCACAGGTCTAAGACACTGTTCGGTCCACAATGCTCGCTGTTGAATTAGTGCTCAATAAAACCTGATCAAAGGGCTGAACGAACAAATACCACTGCTGCCCTTGGCTGATGGGGCCATTTCATCCAAGCCCAAGGGTCTAACCCTCCCACCCCAGGAAGCCAGGGTGCAATGACTGATAGGGGACAGGAGACTGACGGCGGTAAACCCCCTTCCCCATACCAGGAGTGGGTTGATGCGCATGAATGCAGGCCAGCCTGGGTCGGTGGGGCTGAAGGGGCGGAGGCTGCAGGAGTAGGGGTCAGTGCGGCGGGTGCCCATCAGCACAGCCTCCAGCTGGGGGTGCCGTGCCTGCAGCTCACTCAGGGCTTGCTTCATGTCTCCCTCAGCCTCCAGCACCTGCAGATTGTACCTGAGGAAGAGCGCTGGGAGTCAGGAGTGGGCCCTGCCAAGTCCCTCTGGGATCCCAAATCTCCAAGGCCCCTAGTACCTCTTGATGGTGTCCTGTAGAAACTGCTCCAGCTCAGGGAAAGGGGAGATGCTGCGGATATACAGGATCTGGAGGGGCTCCTGAGCATCAGGGCACTTCCTGGGGAGGGGGCAGGATCATTGGCTTGCCAGGATGGGCAGGGAAACGCTCCCCAGAGAGCTTGCTCTCTTTGGCCCTGGAATAAACATCCTATCCTCCCTTTTCCTCGTCCTTCTCATCCGAAGGGAAGAACCCATTTCCTCTGGCAAGCCCACTCTGGTTTCTCAAATCTGGAGCCCACACCTGTTTCTAGTATGTAGGCCTTACCTCCCCGACAGGACTGTGACCTCCCTGTGGTCGGGGAAGGTGGCTCGCACATCCATACCCAGGGCCAGGCAGGTGGCAGATGCTCAGTAAATACGGGGAGGATCGGACTGAGAAGTAACTGTGGCTACCACCCTGCCAAGCCCCACCCAGACACCCCCCTTCCTTCCTGCTTCTTAGGATGGGGAACTAGCGAATGGGGCAGCTCTATCTCTGGGGTCTGCCTCCAGGGGGTGAGCTCACCTCTGCACTGCAGCGTGGAAGAGGTGCAGGAGGGCAGTGCAGTCCTTGCCCCCGTTGAAGCCCACGCAGAGCTGGGTGAGGCTGTACCGAGCCAGGGCAGTCTCAATGGTCTGGAGGGCGCCTGCCACCTTCTCCCCCAGAGAAGACCCTGCCAGGCAGGCAGGGAAGAGGGCATCAGTTAGATACACAGGGCTGTCAGAGGGCAGTGGGGGCCAAGCTGCCCTTGCTTAAGCCCCTGTCTAACTTCCCAGTGTTCAGTTCCTTCATCTGACCCCTGCCCCATTTAGCCACACCTCGCGGTGTTCTTCACCTCAGTGTATTCTCTCAGGGGTCCTGGTTTCTTTTCATTCTCCTAAAGCTCATGCTGCTTCCTTCCCTCTTTCACAGTTTCCTCTTGCCCATCTCCTGGTCTAACCAAATTCTTCTTGTGTGTGTGCATGCTAAGTCACTTCACTTGTGTCTGACTCTTTATGACCCTAAGGACCGCATCCCGCCAGGCTCCTCTGTCCACAGGATTCTCCAGGCATGAATACTGGAGTGGACTGCTATGCTCTCCTCCAGGGGATCTTGCTGACCTAAGGATCAAACCTGTGTCTCTTGAGTCTTCTGCGTGGGCAAGTGGGTTCTTTACCACTAGCGCCATGTGAAAATCCTCATCACTCAGCTTATGTGTCACTCACCCAGGGAAGCCTTCTCCGACCCCAGATCAAGGCTGATCTCCCTGCTGTGGAACCCCCCATCACTGACCCCTCATGCATGATTACCTTTTTAACATCCCCCTCTCCTGTTAAAACTCCTTGTCCAGAGCAGTAGTACCTCTGTCCTGTTGAGCTAAACCCCCAACACCATGTTGCTGAAAGGAGGTACTCCACTCAATTGATATTTATTGAAGAATGAATGGATCTGCTGTAGCTATCTTCTACCTTCTCTTGGATCTGTGGCAAGCCTTCAACAGCCCACCACTCCTAAGACCTACGGTGGCACCAGTGGTCTGGTGCCTTCTGCCCCTTCCCCAGGGGAGCCCTACCTGACTCAGTGAGTTTGTACACGGCCTCACCGGCCTGCTCCACGGCATTGGGCACGTAGGGGACCACTGATCCTTGGGGCAGACGGGCGGTCAGGTAGGCCAGGCACTCCTCCAGGGGCCCTTCTTCCTCCGAGTCCAGTGTCAGCTTCACCTGATAGTAGTTGCTGCCCCAGTCAGGGTAGGAACCCAAGCCAAGCCTGTGCCCAAAATGGGCCTGGGCCTCAGCCAGGATGGGGGCGATAGAGGCCTCGTTAGCTGCCACATACATTTCCCGCAAGTGGAACTGAACAGCTGTGTTTTGGAACAGCCCCTTCAGCCCTTCCAGCACCCGACGTAGCAGCTCTGGAATTCCTGGGAAGAGGTAGACATTTCGGACGGAGACTAGTGGGAATCGGAAGGGGTGGCCAGTGCGAGGATCTGTGCCATAATGTAGGCGGGCAGAGGTGGGCACCCGCGACAGTTTCTCCCAGCCCGCCCCTCCTAGGTCCTTGATGGCCGCTTCCAGCTCAGGGTGTGGCTTGAGCTCGTCCCCAAAGGCCTGGGCCACTGCCTCAAAGGTCACATCATCATGTGTGGGGCCGATGCCCCCTGCTGTGAGGACGTGGGTGAAGCGGCTGGAGAAAGCTGTGACCTCAGCTGCGATGGTGGCTACCTCGTCGGGTACCACAGAGACTCGGCACACCTGGACCCCCAGGGAACGCAGTGTCCGGCACAGAAAGTAGGTGTTGGTGTCTTGAGTGTGTCCCTGGGAGATTGGGGATGGGGAAGATGAGTATGTCAGTGCTGTGGGGGTGCAGCAACTGCCTGCTGACGGAGCACTCCGCTCTTCGGGGGACACCCACCTCTGGCAGCCCGCAAGCCCACACTGGGCCCAAGAGTGGGAAATCCATGTGAAAGGAGTCAGGGGTAATGTGATCCACCTTGGGCTTCCATCTCTGCGCTTGGACCTTTACCTCCTCTCTGCTTATGGATTCAATTATCAGTTTTATGTGGACCACTCATCAACCCTGACACTTTCAGTCCCCTGGCCCCAAGTGCTTAAGGGCATCTTCAGATTCCTGGCCGTTGTCACTTTGGTCAGTGGCATCCTCAGACACTGTCTGCAGCCTGTCAGGCCCTTCATGCTGTCAATTCTACTTCTGAAATGTCTCTCCATCTGCTCTCTTCTTTGCTCCTACTGCCACCACACAGGTCCTTGGCACTTTTCACCTGGATGGTGGCAACAGACCCCTGGCCAGGCTCCCAGTGTCCTGCCACAGCACTCTGCCCTAGGCCTCCGCAGCAACCTTCCTAACATGTCACTGTGATTATGTCACTCTTGGCTCAAAAGTCACTTGTTATTTCCAACCATATACAGAATAAAGTTCAAATTCCTTTGCAGAATATTTGAGGCTGTGTGTCTATGGTGTGTATGCACTCTTCTTTTCCAGCCCCATCTCCTTCTACTTCTCTAGAGTTTAGTGGTTAAGGTTGACTCTGGAGTAAATGTGAATCAGGCTGGAATCCCACCTACCACTTACTAGCTGTTCAGGGAAAGCTTCAACCTTTCTTAGCCTCAGTCTCATTATCTATTCGTTGAGATTTGTAATAAAAGTACCCACATCATAGGGTTGTTGTAAGGATTAGGAAAATCACATATGTGATATAATACAAGCACACTGCCAGGCCCTAGTAAACACTCAATATTACTATTACAAACCTGATGCCCATCATGACCTCTAGTGAGACTTCCCTGATCATTCAGAAGAGATTTCCCCCTTCTAGTACTTTCCTTCTATCTCTCCAGAATGCTTTGGATCATTTTCCCAAATAGGTTGGACATAACTCTGAAATAATACATGCACCTGTACCTCCTATACACGCTGGACTCCTTGTCATTTCTATAAAGGTCCTCCTCCCCCTACCTGCTGCTGCTGCTAAATCGCTTCAGTCATGTCCGACTCTGTGCGACCCCATAGACGGCAGCCCACCAGGCTCCCCGATCCCTGGGATTCTCCAGGCAAGAACACTGGAGTGAGTTGCCATTTCCTTCTCCATACTGCTTGGCAATTTGTAGGGACTTTGCTACAAGTTTTTCAACAGAGTAATCGAAAGAATAAGGGTCACTTTTCCTCCAATATCTTGGACTCACTCCAAGGCCCTACTGCAGCAAGAGGGCTCCCACCCTGGTTCACCCTCCCTCAACAGAACGTGGAGCAAGCTCCCAAGGACGGGAGAATGCTGCCCCCTCCCCCCTCCTCTGTCCCAGACACACCTTGAGGATCTCATCTCCAACAATGATGATGCCCGCCGTCACGCTGCGCCCTGGCGGAGGTTCAGAGGCCCTAGATGCCATGGTCCTGCTTTCTCTGCCCCTCTGGAAGGCCCTCCAGTAGCCACCCAGACCCCCAAATAGGGGTCTCAAGCACTGGGGACCAGCCAGGTCTACAGGGCACTGAGGGTCATAGCTTGGGAAGAGGGATTCCGGGGTGGAGGGAACCTGGAGGAGCCAGAAAGGACAATGGGGAAGAGGAGGAGTGCATAGTTTTCCTCACCAGGCCCTTGACAATAGACTCCTTTATCCCTGTCCGTTTAATAAACGTGTTCTTAAACTCTAGCCCATACCTCTTTTAATGTCTTCTATGCTCCATCCTAGTCTCCTTAAAATGTCCTTCTCTCCCGAACCTACCACTTAAAAATGTCTTCTGTCTGCAGAGCTCGGCTCTCTAGGGTCGGCTCTATCCAAGGCATCTGTGCTTTTATATTTATATGTCTCTTCTCTTTGGGGCACCTGTCCCTTTAAATGTCTACCTTATCCTGGGCCTTAGCCCCTTTAAATGCGTTCCCTCCTTCCACCACCGAGCAGAACTCAGCAGCCTTCTTCTGCAGGCTTCCACACCCTTTCTAGCCCAGAATCCTGTCTTTTCCCGCCACGCTTCAGACTGCTGGCTCTTCCAGGTTCTCACCTGCCTCTTACCCCTTCACCGGGTCTTTCCCTCTCTCCTTTCCTCCTGTCTCGGGGCAGCTTCCGTACTCAGAGTCCCGCCTAAGACTCACACTCACCTCATATTAATTGGTTATTTTGGCCGTCGCTCAGACTACTTCTATGGGTCCATTGGTGTAGTCGACCATCTGTCGCGAGCTTTAGCCAGAAGGCGGGAGTGGTGCTGGGTTGTTATTGGCGACAACCACGTGGCCACCCTCACCCGGAAGCGAGGGGGCTGGGCCTTAGCCGGGGGCGGGGCTTTTCTCTCGGGAAAGAACTGAGGAGTGGAAGGAGCCGAGGGGTCTGAAGATGCTCTAAGGAGTTTGTGGTGCTCCCCGCTTGTGCTGGAAGTAACGAGACGCTTGATTCTAACTTCCGCTCAGTGTTCAAATTCTTGCGTGCAAATACTATCTGTTATTAGTGAACCATGACTCATTCTGAGGGGTCAGCTGCTGGCACTGGTGTCAAAGGGGATTTTACACTGTAGCAAGTGTAAGTTGGACGGACACCAAGAAAAATTGTGAGGATTGCCTTTGAGCTAATGAGACCCTGGTGGTGAGCTTTTATTGTGTGGAACTTTCATTTCTCTGTTATAAGCGATAAAGCTAATTACTTCAACTTTTTTGACAACGAAGTCTTGCCCCACCTTGTTCCAGATGGTGCTTTAAACATAACCTCTCCCAGTTAATTGGTCTTGTAGGTACAAGTGAGGGCAGCGACAAAGGGAGGGCCACATGTCCACTTTGGATTCTCAGCTTCCACTTATTTTACTTGTCTCTGGTCTAAAAGTACTTAATACTCCTGCCAATCGTCCAGGGGCCTTTTTAATATGGTGATTAAATCTACAGGATTCTGGCCGTTTGGGTGGGGCCAGAGATCTGCATTTAACAAACCCTCCTGTCACGCTGATGCCATTGCTTTTTGAAGTAAAGGTCTAAAATTTCACGTGGAGAACTACTGAGCCACATCCGCCTAATTTTACTCCCTAAAACCCCTCTGAGAGAGATGCCCATTTTACAGATGGGCAACAGGCTCAAAAAGGTGAGATGTCACACAAAAACCACAAAAACACTAGTGAATGATAGAGCCAGGCTTCTAGAACCTTCAAGTAATAAGCCCGGTTTTGTTTTTCCAATTAAGGGAGTCTTGGCTCCAAAAAAACAAACTTGGGCTTTCCTAATGGCATAAGCCATATGCTACAGTATCTTTCTTAATAATCATGGTGATATTTGACAAGCCCCTCCCTGAAATGCCTCCTCCCTACCCCTCAACATCAGCTCCCAGTCTTTTAGTGGGTTCTCAAACATAAGTGTGCATCAGAATCACCTAAAGAGCTTGTTAAAATGTCACTGTGTCCAACCCTCAGAGTTTGATTCAGTAGGTCTAGGGTGGAGTCCAAGAATGAGCACTTCTAGGGAGTTTCCAGGTGATACTGATGCTTCCGGACCAGGGATCACACCTGAACTACTGTTGACTACTACTGCTCTAGGAATAAATGAGTGAAAAATTAAGAGAAAGTGGGAAGATTAATCTTACTCAGCACTACTATTAAAAGTAGAGGGTAAGCTATTACTTGGCAAAATGTCTCTTAAATAGCCACAGTTTACAACCATTTTCTCAAAGCTCAGTGCAGCAACTACTTGTTTAAGAATGCTTGAAATCCCCTTATCCAGGCCATACTCCAGACCAATTAAGTCAACTTCCCTGGGAATGACTCAGGCATCAGCACTTTAAAGCTACTTAGGTGATTCCAATGTTTGGCTAAAGTGAGAACCACTGAAAACATCCCCAAACCACTCTGTGATCAGGCCATAGGTGTGCAGGAGCCTTAGGCTGGTCAAGTAGAGTATACTAGCAGCCTCACTTTACCCTTGTTAAGTGACCCTATGGACTAGCCTGCCAGGCTCTTCTGTCCATGGAATTCTCCAGGCAAGAACAGAATACTGGAGTGGGTAGCCATTCCCTTCTCCAGAGGATCTTCCCAACCCAGGGATCGAATCTGGGTTCCTGCATTGCAGGAAGATTCTTTACCGTCTGCACCACCAGGGAAGCCCCAAGAATCCTTGTGTGCCCTTCAAAAAAAATCAGACTATGTTAATGGCAGTACCCGACCATAGAAAACAACTGATTTGTTTTGATGAGATGCTGCTGTCCCTATATAACCTCTCTTAGGCCTGTAGAGTGAAATGTATTTCAGTAGATATTTGACAGCAAAGTCTACTTAAAGTAGGTTACAAACCAGTTACTTCAATGTTGAAACAAACCTCAATGTTAACAAAGAGCCGAGCTTCATTATCTTACTGAAGGGCATATAATTAGAACCATGATAGTGAGGGTGATGCCCTGAGAGGGGGGAAGAAAAACTTTTAACAATTAGAGAATTAGATTATAAAAATTTCCTCTTTAATCAAGGCTTTTAACATGGAACAGATTTCTTGGAATAAAATGGAAAGTTTCCAATATACTGAAACATAAGTCAACATACACACAACACCTGGCAGGAAAAAACCCAAAACAGCCAAGTTTACACAATCCCTGTAATAGCCGTGGTCTTATTCTCAGATGCTTCCTCCATCTGTCAAGCGTGTTCTGCTGGATTCAGAGCTCACATAGGTTTTGGGGGTCACACTTAGCTGAGGCTGCAACCCAGAGAGCACTTACTCATCCAGCTGGGCTGTGGTCCTTCCTGTCAGTTCTGCTCAAGAAGCAAAGCAGTCACCAGCACATTCAGTGTATTGAAAATCCTTTAAATATCAAAGTGAGAAACAAGAAGGCAACACAATTATGTCATCAGGGAGATGTTAGCAAATGAGGACAGCTGTGTAAAGTGTGAGGCTGAAAAGTGGCTCCCCAGCTTCATTTCTTTGGTTTCTTGGGCAGTGGCCGCCGGAACAGCAAGATGTGAGGTTCTGAAAGAGTGAGAGCTAAAGAGTAAGTGAAATCACACCATCCCATGCACAACCTATAGTGTATACCACTCCCACTTCCCAGCTATCACCACTTAGATCTTTGTAACTAAATGAAGAGTAACCATATGGCCTTAGAAGCAGACCCAGAAGCCTGGCTTGTGTGCCAAGCACAGAATTGTTAATATCAGTTTTCTTGCTGTTTCTATAGCCCTGGGGTGTCCTTTATTAGTTTTGCCTGGTAGTTTGGTGTCTGGTGCCTTATCAAGAAATATACTTTCCTTGGTTTATTTGGAACACATCTCAAAATTCACTTTCTGATGGAGAATGAAGAAGAGGCCATAACCTCTACATCAAGATATATTTGTCCTTTAAATATATATATATATATATATATATATATATATATATATATTCTGACTGAATTAGAGATTAAAGGAGTTTTCCCCCCGCCTCCAGTGACAGGTTGTATCTGAACCTCCCAGATACTTTATTTCTTATTTTTGGTCACTCCAGTTTTTCTAGATGGCTGGTGAGTTAAACCCATAAATCATCCCCACCTATCATTCCTTCATTTCCTTGGTCCTACATGGTTGCTTTCAGTCATTGCACTGACCTGGTTCATGGATCATATAATGGACCCATCCCTGACTCTGCTGAACACCAAGATTCCTCCATTCAGATTCAGACATCAAATGAGTTTTAGGGACCAGCTTGGCTATGTCCTTGGGCAACATGACATGCCTGTAATAGAAACATGGGAAGGTGGGAAATTTGTATCAGAACTGGGTACAGATCGATATATCAGATGAGGGGGCTAGCAGGTAAAGCCAAGACAGACAAGAAAAGAGAAACCAGTTTGTAATGGCAGGGAGTTTATAAAATCTTATTGTAGTGCAAAGGCAGCTAGAAATAAAGCCCAAGTTACAGGCCAAGTTTCGTAAACTCTCATGAAAGTATATTAGAAAGTACATACTAATGAATAACACCCGTGAATGAGTGCCAAAATTACAGCCACTTACAGTCCTCTAGTTGATTACTCTTAAACAATATAACGGGAGCCCCAGAACACACACACACAATAATTAGGGGTTCTGAACAGGGTTGTAAGGAAGGGAAAGAAGTGATTTCAGAAAGGAAAGGCTATCAGGCAGTGCTGTGTGGAAGAGCCAGAGCATAAAATCAAATATATGGAGAAGGAAATGGCAACCCACTCCAGTATTCTTGTGTGGGGAATTCCATGGACAGAGGAGCCTAGTGGGCTATAATCCATGGTGTCGCACAGAGTTGGACAGGACTTAGCAACTAAACAACAACAAAGATATCTATACATTTATACGTATATAAATTTCTATGGCCTATGTATAAAAATCTCCACAATCCCCTTCCTTTTTAAGTTTTACAATTTATAATTTTACAAACACCTGAAGGCAAACATATTTTTCTCATAATCCATTTGGTTACTAAATCTGAGATGACCTGAATTTATCTGCTGGTGAAATAAAGACTTTTTTACCCGCCCCCGTCACCAAGAATGAAATAGAAAAATCTTATCTTTTAAAATTTATCCTCATAAGTTACATTTTTCAACTCTGAAAGGATGTGCCACAAGACTTCTTTGGGGGAGACTCCATGCTTTCCTAGCCAAGGATAAGTCTCCTTTTATAGCAAAGAAATTACTACTTGAATTGGGGTGACCCAGACTTAATTATGTTCAGTGAAACTACATTGAATGCTCTCTCTGTGCTAAGTAAAAGGGATTCCACCAACCTCCCCCGCCACACCCTGCAACCCGCAAGTCAATTCTGGTCTAAATGTCTGAGAACAGCTTACATCCTAACAAGCCCCTGGCATAAAGACTGGCTTCCAGGACTATTTAGACCAAAAAAACAAAACAAACCTTTCCTTAAATCAAATATCACTGCCAAGACTTACATCCTCCAGAGGATAAAACTAGTGATGTCTCCCTAGCCCTGAAAAGACATTTTAAGCACACAATTTTAGTTAGCCTAGTTCAGATGTAGAGAAAAACAGCTGAGGAAAATAAAGTTAATTGGGTTCAAACAGGGCTGGAGTGTTTTTTTCTTTTGGTCTGGATCGTAGTTGCAGCGTGTGGGACCTAGTTCCCTGACTAGGGTTTGAACCCAGGTCCCCTGCATTAGGTGTTGGCGTCTTAGCCACTGGATCACCAGTGAAATCCCAGGGCTGGGGATCTTTCCCCAAGGATTTGACATGAAAATAATGCAAATACTGTTATTTGACAGCATACACCAAGTTCTCCAGAAGGCTCAGAGCCCCGCACTAGGTTCAAGAAACACAGGAAAACCGCTTCCAGTTGTTTTAACTATTAATGCTTACTACAGAGTAGTGGAAGGCCAACATTTGTAAAATTCTTTGTGTTGCCTTATTTTCTAATCTAGAATTATGGACTTAGGGTTTATCAAATGCAAACTCTGTATGGAGTCCTTTCTTTATCATGCTTGGTAAATCCTACGTGCTCCCACCACAACCTACCTGCACATAGCTCTATCATACCAATTATCGTCTTCTTTCTGAAGCCTGTCAGTATTTCCACATATTTTTTAGGTCTGTTGAAAGCAGGGACCATGGCTTATCCGTGTACTTTAGCAGAACACCTGAAACCTATAAACACTCCATAAATGTTTCCCGAGTAGATACCCTTCAAACATTTGACGGTGATCTATTACGGCCATATTAAGTCTTTCCTCAGTGTTCCTGGTCAGTTTTATTCCATTCCAGTTCCTCAAAGCCCCCCTTCCTAAACAAATCAGACAACCACGCCCCTTTCCTATGGATTGGGGCTTATTAGCAACACTCAGGAGGCTCTCTTAGAACTCCCCTCACTTTGAAGACTCGAAGAAAATTCAAGCTTCGCCTTTGCCACCTTCTCCCAGAAGGCTCTACGGTGTGGCTGTAATACAAGCAGTCTCAAAAAGGCAAGTTCAGTTTACTCAACTGAGGTGAGAGAATGGTCCAGAAACCCGCAAAGCTGAGGGTGGACAGTATTCTAACATTCGAACACTCTAACCACGACCACCCACGCCTCCTTCCAAATTCGCTATCACTTTAGGGGTTTTTTTGATTGCCCCCTACCTTCCGCGCATGCGCCTTACACTCTCAACACACCCATTCCCGTTATCCTCCCGCGCATGCGCCAACTCTGCTGTTCAGTCCCCGTTACCAACTTCTCGTGCCCTCAATTGTCAAAACTCACGACCTTGATATTGCCCCCGCGCCGGCACTAACCGGTACTCGAACTCCTCGTCGTCGTATTTGTCCGAATAGTAAATTTGTTTGTGCGACATGATCACTCTGCCTGAGGACCTTCAGCCCCGCGCCGCCAACCTCCGAACAACTCCCAGCAGCACGCGCTCCCACCCTCTTGGCCTCGCTTTCAAACACGCCGCCTGCGCTTTCTATTGGTCGCTCTGGCGGAAGGCGGGACAACCCCACCTTCAAGCCTCCGGTTGGCTTAGGTTTGCTTCTACTCAAGTCCTCATTGGAATGAACATTGCTCAAGAATTGGCGTAAGTAAAAAGTAGGCCTTTTATTGGCTATCACTGCCACTGTGCGCGTCCTCGCGCTGCCACTGGCTGATTCGGGAAAGTGGGACGGGTGAAGGAGGGACAATGAGGTAGAGGGTCAGGGGTTAGTGAGGCCGGAAGTGAGTGCAATAAAGTTTCTCCAGGGAGGCCGGGCCCCGGGAGAAAGTTGGAGCGGCAACCTGAGGAGACAGTGGCGTGATCCGGAACCAGATCGGCCCGCGGTGCGGTGCGGAGACTCCATGAAGTCCTGGTGAGTTGGGACATTTTTCTTGTTAGGTGACCCACTCCTCTACCCCGGAACCCCTCTCCCGGGACCCTACTTCCGGTCTTCATTTACAAGTCCCGCCCTCTGCGACCCCCTCCCCGGAAGTCCCACCTCCCAACTTCAGGGGGCTCTCCGAACCCCGACTTATGTTCCATTTACTGTCCCGAATCCTACCCTGTCGTCCAGCTTTCGTGGAAGTCCCACCCCCAGACATGCTTCCAAACCCCTGCATTAGTCCTTCCGATTCCCTGAAACCCCGCCTTCTCGAGACGATTCTCCGCTAACCCCTGTCTATCAAAAGCCTAGCTCCCAAAAGGGCAGAACCCTGCTACTCAAAGAGCTATTCGAATTCGTGAGGCCACGCCTCCCTAAGGGTTCCCCCCTTTAGAAGCCTCGCCCCTTCCTTAATCCACGTCGGATCGTCCAGAAGCCTCGCCTCCTGGGAGTCTCTGGTGCACGCGTCTTGAGGGGCCACGCCCCTTCAGGAGCGTTATCCCGGTTGGACCCCTGTCATCGCCTCAGGAGCTTTGTCTTCAATCCCAGAAACTTCACCTGCTTGCGCTTCCTCGTTCCTTTTCTCTTTGGGGCCCTTGGCTCAGTTTTCCTGAGCCCTTAGGCTCCACTGGATAGGAAGTCAAAAGTTCACATCTCTGACTCTGAGGAGTAAGAGATTAGAGGCAGCCCTTTCCTCTCCCTTAGCCCCTTCCAAGGGTGGACCTACTTGAAGGGGGCTGGACTTGGGGTTTGGCACGAGAGTGGGAGGGAGACTTGCTCATAGATTCCCTGCCCCACTCCCTGAGTTTCCCTTCCCAGGACCGACTCCACCCCAGAAACAGCTGTTTGTCTCATACCTGTACGACGGGAGCTGGGTAGGGCCGTGGATTTGTCGATGTGTGACATGTGGGTGTGACAGAAAGTTTTCTACCACCTGAAGACGGTGGCTTGGAATGGGTGTAGGTAACAGTGCCCTTTTTGCTATTTGATTTTTTTTTTTTTTTTTAAGGGACTCTTCAGGCCCCAGCACTTCTCTGGCTCTTCCCCTCCCCCAAACAGAGTTCTAGTCTGGGCATTTCTCCTGGTCCTGCTTGCCCAGCCTTCCCTGCTGGAAACATTCCTGAGGCTTTCGCCATTTCCTGCTACTTTCCGCCTCTCTTGCCTCCTCCTCCCTGCTGGGCTGAGAAGCCACAAGCAACGTCTTCCCTACACCCAGTCGTTCAGATTCCCAGTAGCAATCTCCTTTCTTCCTTCAGATTCCCAGTAGCGATCTCCTTTCTTCCTCCGTAAATTTAAAGAGCCCTACTTCCTCTTTCTTTTCTAAACATGCCCACACCTGTTGGTCATTCCTTGTCTCTGGATTCTGCAGGCACCCACAGAATACCCACCTCTAAAGATGAAGATATC
>SJXQ01009428.1:485244-504311 GCA_006408695.1 Aepyceros melampus | reverse complement strand
TGACAGGTGCGTGGGCGGGGCAGGTGGGGGGCGGGGGCAGCCCGCTCCTGGGGGCCCCAGACCAGAACTGGAAAAGGAGGCTTGCTCTTCCCACAGTCCAGCTCAGAAAAGGGCAGGGAAGGAAATAACCTGCGTGCCCCTGCTTCCTGCTATTCTTAAGTTTCCTGTGGCCAGCAGGAAGGTGCTCCGTGGCCCTGCCCGCTGCAGGGCCAGCTCTTCCCGTCGGGTGCCTGTGGTGGGGCTGCAGTGCAGGACGTCCAGCTCATCCCTGGCTAGATGGGCTTCTCTTTTCCCAGCCATCTCGTTTCTGGTCTGTCTTTCTGTGCTTCTCTCCGTATGTAGTTTAGTTCTTCCTGTTCTTGCCTCTAGAAGCCATCAAGAATTTGGGCAAGGGAGGATGGCTCTTTCCTGAGATGGTCACATTTCCCACCTCAGACCAGTAGGATCAAGTATTTAGAGGAGTTGTTGGAATATTCTGGGGCACTCCCTCCCTGGTTCCTTGGTGCTTCCCCTCCCTCCTGGGAGACCGCGTGACGATCAAGGGCATGATGTTAAGGCAAAATCTGAATTGACATTCGGCTGTAGTAGTGTTGGTTCAGTCGCTAAGTCGTGTCCAACTCTTTGCGACCCCATGGACTGCAGCACGCCAGGCTTCCGTGTCCTCCACCAGCTCCCGAAGTTTGCTCACACTCATATCCATTGAGTCGATGAGGCCATCCGACCATTTCTTAGTTGTGTGACCAAAATCTTTTTATCCCTGATCATCATTTTCATCACCTAAAAAGCTGGAGAAGGAAACAGTATCTGCTTTTGTCGGTTGTCCAGAGAGTGAAATGATTATATATGAAACACCCATCCTCAGGCCTACCCCTCAGGGAATGCCCAGTACGTGACCACTGTTCCGATCTCCCTCCGTCCTCCCACTCACACTCCTTTCTCCCTCCTGTCTCTCTCAGGATGGCTGGCTTTGATGGTTCAGCTTGGGATGAGGAGGAGGAAGAGCCCCCTGACCATCAGTACTATAATGACTTCCGGGGAAGGAACCACCTCTCGGGGGTGTGGTGGACATGAGGCTTCGGGAAGGAGCCCTCCCAGGGGCTGCTCGACCCACTCCACCCACTGCCCAGACCCCCAGCCACCTGGGAGCCACACTGGTATGTTGCTTGGATGGAGGTGGGCGGGGCTTGGATGGGAGCAACTGGTTAGGGCCTCTGGTTACACTCTGTGTTGGTCCCTTCAGCCTGTGGGGCAGCCTGCTGGGGGAGACCCAGAAGCCCGAAGACAGATGCCGCCCCCGCCACCCTGCTCAGGTATGAAGGGGTCTGAGGGGCAGAGGGGGAGTGAGAAGCAGGGCGGGGCCCCTCTAAAGCCTCCGTTTCCTCAGCAGGCAGAGAGCTCTTTGATGACCCCTCCTATGTCAATGTCCAGAACCTAGACAAGGCCCGGCAAGCAGGGGCTGGGGCCGGGCCCCCCAATCCTGCCATCAATGGCAGTGCACCCCGAGACCTCTTTGACATGAGTAAGTGTGCCTCTTGCCTTTCTGTGTCTCCGTCTTCCCACTTGGTTCCTTCTCTTTTCCTGCCTCTCTGCTCTTTGCTTCTTGGCCTCCCCTCCCTGGGTCTGGGTCCTGAGCATAGGGTTGTGTCAGCTGCCTCTCCTAGCCCTCTCTCTGTATCCCCAGAGCCCTTTGAAGATGCCTTGCGAATGCCTCCACCTCCCCAATCAACAGCCATGGCTGAGCAGCTCCGAGGGGAGCCCTGGTTCCACGGGAAGCTGAGCCGGCGGGAGGCCGAGGCACTGCTACAAGTCAACGGGGACTTCCTGGTGCGGGACAGCACGACCACGCCGGGCCAGTACGTGCTCACTGGCCTGCAGAGTGGGCAGCCCAAGCACCTGCTCCTGGTGGACCCTGAGGGTGTGGTGAGTGTGGCAGAGGTGTAGGTGGGCATGGCAAAAAGGAAGGTGCAGTATCCTACCTGCGATCTGTTCCTGCCTCACTGCTTCCTAGACTTTGTCTGCTGGGCACCTCTGTCTGGGCTGCCCCTGTTCTCAAGGGTCTGGCATCTCCCTCGTCTAGTGGTTTAGGGTTCCTTCCCTTCTCACATCCCTCACCTGAGCTGTATTTCCTTCAGTCCTTGCCAGTCCCCAAACGTTATGCCATCAAGAGCTCAAAAGCAGTCATCTCACTAGTCCCTCTTGACAAATAAGGAAACCATCCATCAGAAGTTGTAGTGCTCTTTGTCAGATGTCTAGAGGCTAAATATCCTAAAACTTTTCACAAGAGGAGCCAGGGGCCTCCCCAGCTCCTCCAGACTCAGGGGTCAGACCAGAGTCCGTCTCCTGTCTGCACTGCCCGCTGCCCTTCATGACTTTGGTCCTGTTTCTACAGCAGTCTCAGCCTCCTTTGCATGTCTTTTTCTGTCCTGTGTATCCTCTTCTTAGACATACCGCCCTCCTCCAGGTCAAGGAAAGAGTAGCTAGCCTTCAGTTTCACAACTTCTGGGCTGATGTCTGTTCTGCCTTTTCCCAGTTCACTGACTTGCCCTTTCCCACAGCTGTCTCCAGCTTCTCTTCCCAGAGAAGCCTCAGTGATCAGAACCGAGGGCCCTCCCTCTCCTGCCATCTTTTTCTCCTGCCTCAACCCTCTTGATTATCCCAGCTTCCTCGGCCTTGGAGACTGAGATTTTATCTGACTCTTCACCTGAATCGACTTTCTCCCTTCCCACCCCCCAGGTTCGGACAAAGGATCACCGCTTTGAGAGTGTCAGTCACCTCATCAGCTACCACATGGACAATCACTTGCCCATCATCTCTGCGGGCAGCGAACTGTGTCTCCAGCAGCCTGTGGAGCGGAAACTGTGACCTGTTCCAGTGCTCTCTCTCAGAAGACGCCCTGCGGTCCCTTCCACCCTATTCCCTGACTCTTAGGACCTCACTTGGGAGTGTTCTGTGGGCTTGGCCTTGTGTAGGACTGGGGATACTGTGGACACTGGGTTCAGCATGCAGCTGAGTGAGAGGGTTTGAGTCAGGAACCAGGGGTAGAGTCCTGCTTCTCCCCAAACCTCACCAAAGTATTATGTACGGAGTGGCCCCATTCCCTGGGCCTTTCCTGTGCCAACTTGATACCCTCTTCCCCAAGGTGGGTGCTGGAGGCCTGGGCAGGATGCTTCCTGGTAATGGAAGATGTTCTGTGGTTATAGGCCCAGCAGAGCAATCACCCTTTCAGGGAAGGGAAACTGAATCATACCTTTAGTCTACCCCTGGGCTCAGGGTACCGCAGACTCCTCAACAACCCTCCCTCCCAGCATTCAAACTTTGTGCCTTTGACCATCTCCTAGGTCTGAAGATATTTTATGCAAAGAGTTCTTGGGCCCCTGAAGTCAAGGATGGGGGTGCTGACAGCTTCTTGGCTTCTGGGACCCTGTCCTCTCCTCGCTCAGCACCTCCTCCAGTTTAGGTTGGGCCAGCAGAGGCAGGAGTAGCAGCTGTCCCCTCTCCCTGGGATGTGCAGCCCTTAGAGACTGCCACGGCACCCTGCTCTCAACCAGTGGGGAGATGGACTGCCCCCTTGCTCAGTGCCTCCTGGCTGGGGCCCCTCACCCAGGGGTCTGTATATACATTTCGTAAGCCCCCCACCCCCACCTCCATGTTGCATGCATGTTATACTCTACAGCCAAAGTACAGCCCTTCCTCTTGGCTTCTGCTCTGCCTCCCCCTGCAGGGGTGGTGGGGGAGATGACGGAGCTGCCATCCCAGCTGGATTTGGTAGAGGTAGAAACGGGCATTGAGACAAAGCAGTAGACAATCCCCAGATACCATTGGTAGGTTTGGAACTGCGTTTATTTTTTATTTTATATGCATATATTTTAGGGCTGTAGATTTACTTTCCTAATTTGTTTTCCATAGCTTATTCCTGAGCACAAAATGATGATAATCGATGACATTTATACATCACCTCTGACTTTTTCAAAGCCCTTTTACGACTATTGGCATTTTCCTCAACCCGGCCTGCGGGGCAGTTGGAACCAGTAGCATTATCTTTTCTACCAGAGAGACCCAGAGAAGTGGCGTTTAAGCTAGGACTAGAGAAACTTGGCCCCCCACTGCGAGGCGGGGAGGCAGAAGTTTGGCTGTTTCACACGAGGTGGGGGGGTCACGGTTATTTAATCCCTTCTCCAGGCCTCGCCCTGCAGCAGCAACAGAGGAGCCGGTCCTGCTCTGTCTTTAGGCCTTGTAGATAAGGGAGAGTGGATTATCTAAATCCTCGCCTCCCTTTTTTTTCTTTTCTTTTTGTTTGGATGTTTTCACGGGTCTCACTTATACCAAAGGGAAAGAATCTTCATTAAAGTCCATATTTCTTCTACCTCGGCCTCTAGGTCTCTGTCTCAGCTTATTGTTGGTTCTGGGCGCCCCCCACGGCAGGAGGGGAGGCCGGAGGCCGGACTACCTGGACTCCCTTGGGTCGCGCTCGAGTGAGAATTTAGGGATTCGCGTACGAGGGTGCGGCGGGGTGGGGCGTGCGGGGCCACAATGCCAGGGGATGTTCGTGTCTGCAGCGGGGACCGAGGCGGGGTGGGATCGCGGACAGCCTGACTGACCCCAGGCGCCTCGGGCCAGCGTGCACCCCTGCGGCGGCCCCTCGGCGCTGGATGGTACGGCCCAGCCGCAGGGCCGACGGCTGCCGTCTTCCTTAGCGAGCCGGCACGCCGCGCTCCCGGGCTGGAGACGGCCTCCCCCAGGCTTGCGCCTTGGTACGGCCCTGCCCGCCCAGCGCTCGGGGGAGGGTCTGGCCCGGGCCTCGCTCCCCCTCCACGCCGAGCGCAGTGGTGGCTGCCACGCCGAATTCCGCTTCCTGTGGCTGCGGCCGCTGGCGGGCGGTGAGGCCGGGCGAGCGTGCAGTTGGCGCGGCGGCTCGTCACCCCCGCCTTGCCGCACCTCGGGCTTGCTGCCGCGCGGGGGCCTGCGCCGTCCCTGCCTTCCCTTCCGGGCCATGGTGCAACCCGAGGGCGCGTCCGTCCCCCGCCGCTGCTGACCCGGGTCCCCCACTCCATGGCCGCCTCGGCGCCGCCCCCACCGGACAAGCTGGAGGGAGGTGGCGGCCCCGCACCGCCCCCTGCGCCGCCAGCACCGGGAGAAAGCAGGGCAAGGCCGGTGAGAACGCTGAGGGGGTTGGGGCTGGCGAGGCTCAGAACTCTCGGACCTTGGAGGGAGGGCTGGTGGGCCGGGGAGGTGGCGGTTCTCAGGCTGAGGGCCCTGAAGAGAGGGGAAGCTCAGTGGAAAGGATAGGTGGGTGAAGCCTCCCAGGGGTTGGGGACGAGGGGTCACTGACTGCCGATCCTAGAGTTTGGGGCACCTGGAATGAAGGAGCCACTTGGGACTCAGGCTATCAAGAGATGGGGACGTCTCTCATTTAAAGGAAGAGGCAGCTGAGAGTGTGGCATCCCATTTATTCTTCACAATGTATCTTTGTTAGTATCTAACAAAGTAGATACTAAGTAAATAACAATATATTGAAATTAGAAGAATCTCCTAGATCGTGGTTGGGAGAAAGGATGTTGGGGAAACCTCAGGGAAACTTGTTTGTGTCTGCCTTTTACTGCCTTTCCAGGTTTGCAAATGAAGAGTCCAGAAAAGAAGCGAAGGAAGTCAAATACTCAGGTGAATGGTGGTTGGTTGTGGGGGTAATTTCTGGTAGCCCCTTTGGGTTCTCTGTTCTGCCACCCCAATGTCTTCATCTTGCATCAGCTGCAGGGAGAAGGGAAGGTTGTCCTTCTTATTCTTTTTCTGGTCCTTTCCTTCAGTTTTATAACATTTTGGGAGTAGGGTAGGGATGAGACGATTTGACCAGAGATTTTATCAGCGGGGATTAGAATCATCCTCTCCCCTTTTTGTCCTGTTCTGGTTCCCCCATGATGATAACAGCTATCACTTGCTGAACCTTTTCTAAGTACCAGGGATTGTGCTAAAATGCTTCAACGGTTTTGGCAGATAGGCATTGTCACAGTTTTACAGATGAGAAACCTGAGGCTTAAACGTGTTCAATGCCTGCTCCAGGGCTTCGAGGTTACTCAGTGTCAACACCAGGATTCCAGTGTAGTTGTGCCTGTTTTCGAAAGCTCTGCACTGTATTGGCTGTGCTCTCCTTGTGGTTCTCTGTTGCACGCGAAGGTCCGTCTGAGCTGGCCCGCACCAGCCTCTAAAACTGTCCTGTGCTTCTGGCGCTCTCCTGGTTGAGCTCTGGGTCTCTCTGCATGATCCTCTTTCCCTGTCTTTTTCCCCAGGGCCCTGCGTACTCTCACCTGACGGAGTTTGCACCACCCCCAACTCCCATGGTGGATCACCTGGTCGCATCCAACCCTTTTGAGGATGACTTCGGAGCCCCTAAGGTGGGGGGCGCGGCCCCTCCATTCCTTGGCAGTCCCGTCCCCTTTGGGGGCTTCCGTGTCCAGGGGGGCATGGCAGGCCAGGTACCCCCAGGCTATGGCACTGGGGGTGGAGGAGGTCCTCAGCCTCTTCGTCGACAGCCACCCCCTTTCCCTCCCAGCCCCATGGGCCCTGCTTTCAACATGCCCCCCCAGGGCCCTGGCTATCCACCCCCAGGTAACATGAATTTTCCCAGCCAACCCTTCAACCAGCCTCTGGGTCAGAACTTTAGCCCACCTGGTGGGCAGATGATGCCAGGCCCAGTGGGGGGATTTGGCCCCATGATCTCACCCACCATGGGACAACCTCCCAGAGGGGAGCTGGGCCCCCCTTCTCTCCCCCAACGCTTTGCCCAGCCAGGGGCACCTTTTGGCCCTTCTCCTCTCCAGAGACCTGGTCAGGGGCTCCCCAGCCTGCCTCCCAACACAAGTCCTTTCCCTGGTCCGGACCCTGGCTTTCCTGGCCCTGGTGGTGAGGATGGGGGAAAGCCCTTAAATCCCCCTGCGCCCACTGCCTTTCCCCAGGAGCCCCACTCGGGCTCCCCGGCTGCTGCTGTTAATGGGAATCAGCCCAGTTTTCCTCCAAACAGCAGTGGGCGGGGTGGGGGCACCCCAGATGCCAACAGCCTGGCACCTCCTGGTAAGGCAGGTGGGGGCTCAGGACCCCAGCCTCCCCCAGGCCTGGTGTATCCATGTGGTGCCTGTCGGAGCGAGGTGAATGACGACCAAGATGCCATTCTCTGGAGGCCTCCTGCCAGAAGTGGTTCCACCGTGAGTGCACGGGCATGACTGAGAGCGCCTATGGGCTGCTGACCACCGAGGCCTCTGCTGTCTGGGCCTGCGATCTCTGCCTCAAGACCAAGGAGATTCAGTCTGTCTACATCCGCGAGGGCATGGGGCAGCTGGTGGCCGCTAACGATGGGTGATGCTGGCGAGGGGCCCAGGGAAGTGCACATGTTCCTCCTTGCTCTTCCAGGGTGATTGCCTTCTTGTCTGGCTCTTGGTCCTGGTTTCCCTCGGCTTCCCATCCCCATGGGGCAGAAACCCAGTGGCTCCTGGGGGCAGAAAAAGGAACTGAGGTGGGCAGGCAGAAGAGCCTGTATCTTTCACTCTTGTGGAAACTTATGCATTGAGATCTACAGAGGTTCAGGAAACCAAAGCCCTGCCAAGCAGAGCCATTTTTGGTGGCTATCTCTGGAAACCAGGGGTATGGCTGCAAGAGGAAAGAGGCTGGAGAAAGATCTGAAGGGCAGGAGTGTCCCCTCCACAGATGATGGATGCCCCCAACACCTGTGCCTAACATGCCTCTTTAGGTCCACAGCTCCAGCCTTAGTGTTTGGAGTCCAGGATTAAAGGTTTCTGGCCAGAGGAGTTGGGGTCTCTGCCCATCTCTGCGGTAGCCCTTTCATGGGCACTGGGAGATAGCTTTAGGGAATAAATGGAGATTTTCCCCTTTTCCTACCTTCCCCTTGTCTCCTTCACCTGTCCAACTCGTCCCCCTTCAGAAACCAAATAGCTTGAAGAAGCAGGAGAGTACGTGGCTGTGGCAGTTCTTGGTGATCTGGGGCTTGGAGACAGTAGGTAAGATGCTGTCAGGACATATCTCCCTCATACCAAAGTCACTGGTCCTTTCTCAGCCTCTCTCGTTCTTTTTCCCTAATGATCATGTTTTTGCCAAAAAGTGGGATGTGTGGTCTGACAGACCAGAATATTTGACATTCAGATTGTCCTGGAAGCCCAGATTCTGTGGTTGTACACCTCTCTTTCCCCCCGCTCCCCCAAGCGCTGGTCTTCAACTTTGGCACCTCGAGTTTCCTGCCTTGATGGAGGGAAAGCTTGAAAAGGTGCAGAGCCCTTATACCTCATTTTTCCTCCTGATGAAAGGATCCCTGCCACAGCCTGTGGGTTGGGGAGTCTGCAGGACCCTCATTGCTGTGGTACTAGAATGCAGTCCAGAGCATGGATGCTTTTGCTCCCCTCTCTCCCTGCTGTTCTGTTGTCTCTGGCCTGGTGATCGAGCTGTTCTCATCCTTCTCAGACAAAATCTGTGCCAGGGCTTTATTTTTTGTTTTAAGCATTGCCTGCCAGAGATGGGCCTGGGGCCCCACGAGAAGCCCCTCACAGCTGTGTGCTGTTCCCTACAGCTCCTACACACATTCCTCAAGTGGGGTAGGGAAGGCAGGCTAGGGGTCTGGCCCTGAGAGGAGCTGGTGGTCCCCTGCCCCGACTTCTCCTGGGACCTTATACATGTGAAGAGGAGACAGGTATACTGCAGAACTCTTGCCTTCCCCGGTGGAGCATGCAGCCTTCGAGGCTGTGCGAAGGAAGGGAGTGGCCTCTGGGCTTCTCTTTTCCAGCGTTCCCTGCCATCCAGGCGAAGAGGTGGCAACCCCCTCACTGCTCAACTTTGTGTTGTGTTTGTGGTTCTGTTTGCCCCTCTTTTTATCTGTTGATGTTTTTGTGGTCTCCACTCCCCTGCCCTTGCATTTTGTAAGATGGCTCCTGGCCAGGGATGGAGGGGGTGTCTGGTCAATCCCTCCCTCCCTCTCATGCCACTGCTTTTTGGAAGAAAGTGGGGGTGGCAGAGATGTGGTGGGGAAAGTTTTGTACGGTTGGGTTAATAAAATGACTTGGAAGATCCAAAAAAAAAAAAAAAGGCAGAGGAACCAGAGATCAAATTCCCAACATCTTCTGGATCATGGAAAAAGCAAGAGAGTTCCAGATAAACATCTATTTCTGCTTTGTTGACTATGCCAAAGCCTTTGACTGTGTGGATCATAATAAACTGTGGAAAATTCTGAAAGAGATGGGAATACCAGACCACCTGACCTGCCTCTTGAGAAACCTGTATGCAGGTCAGGAAGCAACAGTTAGAACTGGACATGGAACAACAGACTAGTTCCAAGTTGGAAAAGGAGTACGTCAAGGCTGTATATTGTCACCCTGCTTATTTAACTTATATGCAGAGTACATCATGAGAAATGCTGGGCTGGAAGAAGCACAAGCTGGAATCAGGATTGCCAGGAGAAATATCAGTAACCTCAGATATGCAGATAACACCACCCTTATGGCAGAAAATGAAGAGGAACTAAAAAGCCTCTTGATGAAAGTGAAAGAAGAGAGTGAAAAAGTGGGCTTAAAGCTCAACATTCAGAAAACAAAGATCATGGCATCCGGTCCCATCACTTCATGGCAAATAGATGGGGAAACAGTAGAAACAGTGTCAGACTTTATTTTTCTGGGCTCCAATATCACTGCAGATGGTGACTGCAGCCATGAAATTAAAAGATGCTTACTTCTTGGAAGGAAAGTTATGACCAACCTAGATAGCATATTCAAAAGCAGAAGCATTACTTTGCCAACAAAGGTCCGTCTAGTCAAGGCTATGGTTTTTCTAGTGGTCATGTATGGATCTGAGAGTTGGACTGTGAAGAAAGCTGAGCGCCGAAGAATTGATGCTCTTGAACTGTGGTGTTGGAGAAGACTCTTGAGAGTCCCTTGGTCTGCAAGGAGATCCAACCAGTCCATCCTAAGGAGATCAGTCCTGGCTATTCATTGGAAGGACTGATGCTGAAGTTGAAACTCCAATACTTTGGCCACCTCATGCGAAGAGTTGACTTATTTGAAAAGACCCTGATGCTGGGAAGGATTGGGGGCAAGAGGAGAAGGGGACAACAGAGGATGAGATAGTTGGATGGCATCACCAACTCGATGGACATGAGTTTGAGTAAACTCTAGGAGTTGGTGATGGACAGGGAGGCCTGGCCTGCTGCGATTCATGGGGTCACAAAGAGTTGGACACGACTGACTGAACTGAACTGAACTGATATCTCTTTTATGTGCATCTCTAATTATAACTAATCTCAGTACATTTTGCTAAAATTTTTTTCTTTTCCATAAATAGCTGCAAATGCCTTATTTAACTGTGGACTTTGCAGTTTCCTTAAATGTGATCACTGGGTTTCTAGTTTCCTAAGTTACAGCTACAGCAACTGACAAGCACAATTGACTCTGTTTCCTTGTTTCAGTAAATGGAGCTGGGCCAGCCCCTGGTATGCTTGCAAGGAATCACAGTCACATGTCTGAACAGTCACAAGGAAGCTTTCTGGAGACAGTGCAACCACAGGCTACAGGCCATCACGGAGGCCCCCAGTCTTTCTACAGTTTTCTAAACAAGGGAGCAGGGCTGGGAACAGCCCCAACAATGTTTCCAGCATTCCTAATTTTATCTCCAGTTTTGAAAGGACTTATTGTTTGAATTAAGAGCAGGGGTAAGAGGTGATGGATTATGGGAATGGCCTGCAAGTTACAGGAGATGAGCCTCATTATCTACAGTGGTGAGTGTGTTTATACAATCTCTATTGTGGTGTAGGCCTAAAATTAATGCTATGTGCAGCCCTCTAAGATGGGAGGGCCTCCAGTGGCCTCACTGTATCCCTCTAACCACTTTGCTCCCTCAGATAGGTTCTCCTAGCCAAACAAGCCTCCTTACCCAGGGATGAGGCACAGTGCCTGCTTACCCTGAGTAGCAGGCTTCAGTTCCCTGGCAACCTGTGGAATTACTCAAATAGGCCAATCGCATATGCTATTAAAAACCAGAAGTCACTTCACCCTCTCGTTACCCACCTCTACCCAGCCCCTGCTGGTTCACTGTGCTCTCAAGCACAACTCCTGTCCGCTCTGGTGGCGCAGTGCCTTCCTTCCCTGGACAGTAAAATGCCATTGAGCTACTGGCCTTGGGTGTCACATGTTCCACATCCTCATGACTCTAGGGTAGAATCCCTCCTTCACCAGCTGGTGAAGAGGGAGCAATGGAAACACTGATCGCTTTCACTTTTTCCCTGTTTAGACCAAACGTTAGCTTTATTTGCATGTCTTTTATTTCCAACCAATTTACTCTGGTCAGGAGGATGAGAGCGGAAAAAGGTGTAGGCAAAATGTGTTTCATGATCCATTTGTAGTTGAATATTAAGATGTTTCTGCTTTGAACTCTTTAGTCATATGGAAAGTGAGGGCAGAGGGTGGCATGACTAAGGATAAAAAAATATTAGTCAGAAGATCGGATTTCCTAGAGATCCTAGCATGTTCAGAATGTTCAGAAACCAAATAATGATCACACAAAAAAGATTTTATCACATGATGTAGAGTTGTTGTTCAGTTGCTAAGCTATATCTGACTCTAGAGTTAGACAATAGCAACTCAATATTACATAGTCAGCCCAACATACAAATGATGAAAGATTACTCTGTCATGAACAGTATCACATCATGATGTCACTGCCATGGTGTCACTGATTGTCCTTTGGTAAATATTTGGCCATCAGGATATCACTGAACATCATACCACAGGCCACACAATGTAGCATATCATCCCTCAATTTATTACCCTTGTACTCTTTTTTGCAGTCATAAAAACAACTGAGTTACAATGTTAATGTTGTTTAGATGTTTTGGTGTTTAGAAGCCTTGATATATATTTCTTTTGTGTTCTTTTAGTAATTTCTTTTGTGGCCTGGGCAATTGTACTTTATGTTTCAAAAGTGCTCTCATGTTTATTTAATTTATTTTCACATCATAGATGAGTCTGGACTGAGATCTATTCACCAAAAAGTAGACGTAGTAATGAAACTTAGAGAGGTTAAGTGATTTCCCCCCCATCTTGAGTTTACACAGTTAGATGTATAGATTCTTGACTCAAAAAGATTTTCTGGTTCTTAAATCTAACGTTCTTTCTACTACTGAGATTCTCTTAAGCTTTGCTTCTTTATATTTCAGTTCCTCATAAGTTGATTAGACTAACAAATGTCTGAGAAAAATAGAATGTTAGAGTTTAAGAGGCTTTTAGAGATTATTTCCAGAATCAATGTACACAAAGAAGGAAGATATCAGGTGTCTTGAACAAAGACTGTGATTTTATTGAAGAATATTCATCAAAGCACATTGTAGATTTCTTAATATTCTACCTAGTCCCCTCCTGTATGGTTAATAACATTCCAAAACTATACTTTGTTCCACTTAATATGCTCAAAATACTTTTTACACTGAAGGTCTAATTTGCAAAGTGTTTATTAAACAAGAACTAGAAAATAAAAAACATTTGTGGTTAGGAAAGTGGGTAGACATTGTCTCTGCATTTAAGATAGGAAAATTAAAATAGGATAGAGTTTTAGAAGCTACTTGGTCTGATTCAGCTGGCCAATGGGGCTTCCTCCCTGTCCATGAAGTGCTAGAGACAGTGTCTCTGGAACATATTCCCCTAGAACACTTTTCCTGTATGTACTTCTTGGGGCACAAAGGGACACCAGTTGTCCCGGATATCCTCCCAAGACTAGAATGATAATCCTTAACAATACTGCTGCTGCTAAGTCACTGCAGTCGTGTCCAACTCTGTGCGACTCCAGAGACGGCACTAATTCAGAGCTCTTCAGTTCAGTTAAGTTCAGTTGCTCAGTCGTGTCTGACTCTTTGCGACCCCATGAATTGCAGCACGCCAGGCCTCCCTGTCCATCACCAACTCCCAGAGTTCACTCAAACTCTATCCATCTAGTCGGTGATGCCATCCAGCCATCTTATCCTCGGTCGTCCCCTTCTCCTCCTGCCCCCATCCCTCCCAGCATCAGAGTCTTTTCCAATGAGTCAACTCTTCGCATGAGGTGGTCAAAGTACTGGAGCTTCAGCTTTAGCATCATTCCTTCCAAAGAAATCCCAGGGTTGATCTCCTTCAGAATGGACTGGTTGGATCTCCTTGCAGTCCAAGAGACTCTCAAGAGTCTTCTCCAACACCACAGTTCAAAAGCATCAATTCTTCAGCGCTCAGCTTTCTTCACAGTCCAACTCTCACGTCGAAACTATAATACCAGCTGTTCATTCAGACTTGTTGATGGCTCAGCGGCTCATTAGGACAAGCTTAGAGGATGAGAAGGAGGATTAATTTCCTTTCCTCTGTTCTTTGGTAGTAAAATAAAGTCAAGTTTTCTGTCTTCTAATTCCATGGCAAGGTTTGGCACCATAACTATTTGTATCAAACGGATTATAATCTATTCTACAAGGGCTTACATTTCTGATCAATTCAGGGTAACAGCAACTAGACTTGCCCTCCTACTGAGATGGTAGAAAAAAATCTGAACAAAATGTATAAAACAATAGTGCTCAAGATATTGGACATCAGGCTACAAAGGACAATGATCACTGAGAGATGGGAAACAAACAAGTTGAACTCAGAGATTGTTCACAATTTTTTCTACTACATGGCTACAGCACAGGGAGAGAAAACCTAGGCAGAGCCCAGATGTTTTTCTGAATAGAGGACACAGAGCTCAGGATCCACAGAAACTAAGGAAAAAACAGAGCTTCACAGAGACAACTCTAGGTTTCTGAAGAGGACCTTCTTTGAATATTCAGCTGAATATTAATCAATGTGTGTACGTGAGAAAACTACCCAAGATCAGGAGAAGAACTACCTGAAAGGATTAGAGGAAATAGTTTTCAGACTTCACATAGGCCTGAGAAGAGTACCTTTTGCCAACAGCCCTAGTGGAAAGCCTCAAAGTTAAGATAGATTGAGAGAATTAGAAGAATTTCACCCCAGTAGCAGAGAAAAATTGATCCTAGACTAAAGGCAACTCTTGTCAAGACCAGGAAGCTTGAGAGTAAGGCCTGAAGGGTCAGATAATTTCCAAGGAACTTAATTGCATTCAGAACAAAGCTCAATAACATTTACAGGAATAAAACATATCCAGAAGTCAATGTGGTAAAATTCACAATATCTGGTTTTAATAAAAAATTATTAGACATGAAAAGAAACAGGAAAATATGACCCATAATAAGGAGAAAAATCAATCAAACTGACCCAGAAAAGACACAGGTGATAGATCCAATCAACAAGGACATTAAGACAATTATGATTATGATTCATATGTTCAAGAAGCTGGAAAAAAAGATTAAACATGTTAAGTAGAGACATGGAAGAACTTTGAAAAGACCTAAATTATAGAAAAGCTAGAGGAGAATTATAATGCCTCAGACAAAAAATATACTAGATGGGATCACTGGCAGAATTGACAATGCAGAAGATTAATAGACTTGAAGACAGATTTAAAAAAAAGAAACAAGCAAACAGGAAATATGACTAAGCAAAATGAACAGAGTTGTTGAACTGTGGGACAAATTCAAGCAATGACCATACATGGATTGTGAAAGTCTCCATTTGAGTGCTGCTGCTGCTGCTAAGTCGCTTCAGCCATGTCCGACTCTGTGCAACCCCATAGATGGCAGCCCACTAGGCTCCTCTGTCTCTGGGATTCTCCAGGCAAGAACACTGGAGTGCATTGCTATTTCCTTCTCCAATGCATGAAAGTGAAAAGTGAAAGTGAAGTCGCTCAGTCGTGTCCGACTCTTAGCGACCCCATGGACTGCAGCCTACCAGGGTCCTCCGTCCATGGGATTTTCCAGGCAAGAGTACTGGAGTGGGGTGCCACTGCCTTCACCATTTGAGTGCTAGTGAGACTGAAAAACTATCTGAAGAAATAATAGTCAATCCTTTTCCAAATGTGATTAAAACCATTAACCATATACTTAGAATCTCAAGCAGATGAAGCCTGAAGGAATTTGTACCTTGTTGTTACTGTTTAGTCACTAAGTTGTGTCCTACTCTTTTGTGACACCATGACTATAGCCCACCAGGCTCCTCTGTCCATTGGATTCCCCAGGCAAGAATACTGGAGTGAGTTGTCATTTCCTTCTTCAGGGGATCTTCCTGACCCAGGGATTGAACCCACATTGCAGGCAGATTCTTTACCACTCAGCCACCCGGGAAAGCTCACATCTATTCCTTGTTGTTGTTGTTGTAGTTCTTCAGTTGCTAAATAGAGTCTGACACTGTGACCCCATGGATTGTAGCATGCCAGGCTTCCCTGTCCTTCACTATCCTTCGGTGTTTGCCCAAACTCACATCCACTGAGTCGGTGATTCCATCCAACTGTCTCATTGTCTGTTGTCCCCTTCTCCTCCTGCCTTCAATCCTTCCCAGCATCAGGGTCTTTTCCAATGAGTCAGTTCTTCTCATCAGGTGGCCAAAGTTTTGGAGCTTCAGCTTCTACATCAGTCCTTCCAGAGAACATTCAAGACTAATTCCCTTTAGGATTGACTAATTTGATCTCCTTGGGTCATCTGGTGGCTCAGATGGTTAAAAATATGCCTGCAATGTGGGAGACTGAGGTTCAATCCCTGGGTCATGAAGACCCCCCGTGGAGAAGCAAATGGCTACACTTTCCAGTATTCCTGCCTGGAGAATTCCATGGACAGAGGAGCATGGTAGGCTACAGTTCATGGAGTCACAAAGAGTTGGACGTGACTGAGTGACTAACACTTGCACTTTAAATCTATACCTAGGCACACCGTAATCAAATTGTTTAAGTCCACTGATAGAAAATCATAAAGGCAACTAGAGAAAAGACAAGTTACAGAGGAACAAAAATAAGGATAACATCAGTTTTCTCCTTGGAAATTATGTGAACTAGAAGATAATGGAAAAACATCCCCCTTTTTCATTTTTTTTTAAACTGAGATAAAGTTGACTTGCAATGTCATATATGTTTCATATCCATAATGATTCACAATTTTTAAAGATCATACTCCATTTATAGTTATTATACAATATTGGCCATATTCCCTGTGCTGTACCATATATCCTTATAGCTTATTTTATACAGAATAGTTTGTACTTCTTAATCTCCTACCTCCATCTTGCTCATCCCCCTTTCCATCTCCTCACTGGTAACTATGAATGTGTTTTCAATATCTAGGATTCTGTTTCCTTTTTGTTATATTCGGTACTGTTTTATTTTTTAGATTCTACATGTAGATAACAACATACAGTATTTATCTTTCTCTGTCTGACTTACTTCAATAAGCATAATATCCTGCAAGTCCATTCATACTGTTGCAAATGGAAAATCTTCATTTTTTTATGGCTGAGTAGTAGTATGCTCTATAGATATGCCACATCTTCCTTATCCATTCATCTTTTGATGGACATTTAGGTTGTTCCTATATCCTGGCTATTTTAAACAACGCTACTGTGAACACTGTGGTACAGCTATCTTTTTGAGTTAGTGCTTTCACTTTCATTGGATATATACCCAGGGGTGGAATTGCTGGGTCATATAGTAGTTTTATATTTATTTTTTTGATGAGCCTCCATACTGTTTGGAACAACATCTTTAAAGCCCTGGGGGGAAATGCTATCAATCCATGATTATTGTTTTTTAGTCAGTGAATATATCCCTGGCAACTGAAGGCAAAATAAAGACCTATCAGATACCCAAAAGCTGAAAGAATTCATCACCAGCATACCAACACTACAAGAAACTTGAGACAGTCTTTATGATACCAGATAGAAACTTAGATCTACATAAAGGAATGAAGAGCACCAGAAGTGATTGCTACATAGATAAATATAAAATCCATTTTATTACTGAAATTTCTTTATAAGATAACCTGATTTTAAAAGCAAAAATAATAATATATCCTGGAGATTTATTTTGCTTTAAGTAAAATAAATCTAGAAACAGTGTCAGACTTTATTTTTTTTGGGCTCCAAAATCACTGCAGATGGTGACTGCAGCATGAAATTAAAAGACACTTACTCCTTGGAAGAAAAGTTATGACCAATCTAGATAGCATATTCAAAATCAGAGACATTACTTTGCCAACTAAGGTCAGTCTAGTCAAGGCTATGGTTTTTCCTGTGGTCATGTATGGATGTGAGAGTTGGACTGTGAAGAAAGCTGAGCACTGAAGAATTGATGCTTTTGAACTGTGGTGCTGGAGAAGACTCTTGAGAGTCCCTTGGACTGCAAGGAGATCCAACCAATGCATTCTGAAGGAGATCAACCCTGGGATTTCTTTGGAAGGAATGATGCTAACGCTGAAGCTCCAGTACTTTGGCCACCTCATGTGAAGAGTTGACTCATTGGAAAAGACTCTGATGCTGGGAGGGATTTGGGGCAGAAGGAGAAGGGGATGACAGAGGATAAGATGGCTGGATTGCATCACTGACTCAATGGACGTGAGTCGACTTGAACTCCGGGTGTTGGTGATGGAGAGGGAGGTCTGGTGTGCTGCTATTCATGGGGTCACAAAGAGTCGGACACGACTGAGCGACTGAACTAAACTGAACTGAATGGTCTAGTGGTTTTCCCTACTTTCTTCAATTTAAGTCTGAATTTGGCAATAAGAAGTTCATGATCTGAGCCATAGTCAGCTCCCAGTCTTGTTTTTGTTGACTGTATAGAGCTTCTCCATCTTTGGCTGCAAAGAATATAATCAATCTGATTTCGGTGTTGACCATCTGGTGATGTCTATGTGTAGAATCTTCTCTTGTGTTGTTGGAAGAGGGTGTTTGCTATGACCAGTGCATTCTCTTGGCAGAACTCTATTAGCCTTTGCCCTGCTTCATTCCGCATTCCAAGGCCAAATTTGCCTGTTACTCCAGGTGTTTCTTGACTTCCTACTTTTGCATTCCAGTCCCCTATAATGAAAAGGACATGTTTTTTGGGTGTTAGTTCTAAAAGGTCTTGTAGGTCTTCATAGGACTGTTCAACTTCAGCTTCTTCAGCGTTACTGGTTCATCTGGTGATGTCTATGTGTAGAATCTTCTCTTGTGTTGTTGGAAGAGGGTGTTTGCTATGACCAGTGCATTCTCTTGGCAGAACTCTATTAGCCTTTGCCCTGCTTCATTCCGCATTCCAAGGCCAAATTTGCCTGTTACTCCAGGTGTTTCTTGACTTCCTACTTTTGCATTCCAGTCCCCTATAATGAAAAGGACATGTTTTTTGGGTGTTAGTTCTAAAAGGTCTTGTAGGTCTTCATAGGACTGTTCAACTTCAGCTTCTTCAGCGTTACTGGTTGGGGCATAGACTTGGATAACTGTGATATTGAATTGTTTGCCTTGGAGATGAACAGAGATCATTCTGTCGCTTTTGAGATTGCATCCAAGTACTGCATTTCAGACTCTTTTGTTGACCATGATGGCTACTTCATTTCTTCTAAGGGATTCCTGCCCACAATAGTAGATATTAATGGTCATCTGAGTTAAATTCACCCATTCCAGTCCATTTTAGTTCGTGGATTCCTGGAATGTTGACATTCACTCTTGCCATCTCTTGTTTGACCACTTTCAATTTGCCTTGATTCGTGGGCCTAACATTCCAGGTTCCTATGCAATATTGCTCTTTATAACATTGGACCTTGCTTCTATCACCGGTCACATCCACAACTGGGTATTTTTTTGCTTTGGCTCCATCTCTTCATTCTTTCTGGAGTTATTTCTCCACTGATCTCCAGTAGCATATTGGGCACCTATTGACCTGGGGAGTTTCTCTTTCGCTATCCTATCATTTTGCCTTTTGATGCTGTTCATGGGGTTCTCAAGGCAAGAATACTGAAGTGGCTTGCCATTCCCTTCTTCAGTGGACCACATTCTGTCAGACCTCTCCACCATGACCCTCCCATCTTGGGTTGCCCTGCAGGCATGGCTTGGTTTCATTGAGTCAGACAAGGGTGTGGTCCTAGTGTGATTAGATTGACTAGTTTTCTGTGAGTATGGTTTCAGTGTGTCTGCCCTCTGATTCCCTCCCGCAACACC
>SJXQ01009428.1:348248-484144 GCA_006408695.1 Aepyceros melampus | reverse complement strand
ACTGTGGAACATTCTGAAAGAGATGGGAATACCAGACCACCTGACCTGCCTCTTGAGAAATCTGTATGCAGATCAGGAAGCAACAGTTAGAACTGGACATGGAACAACAGACTGGTTCCAAATAGGAAAAGGAGTATGTCAAGGCTGTATATTGTCACCCTGCTTATTTAACTTCTATGCAGAGTACATTATGAGAAACATTGGACTGGAAGAAACACAAGCTGGAATCAAGATTGCCAGGAGAAATGCAGATGACACCACCCTTATGGCAGAAAGTGAAGAGAAGCTAAAAAGCCTCTTGTTGAAAGTGAAGGAGGAGAGTGAAAAAGTTGGCTTAAAGCTCAACATTCAGAAAATGAAGATCATGGCATCTGGGCCCATCACTTCATGGGAAATAGATGGAGAAACAGTCTAACCAGTGTCAGACTTTATTTTGGGGGGCTCCAAAATCACTGCAGATAGTGACTGCAGCCATGAAATTAAAAGACGCTTACTCCTTGGAAAAAATGCTATGATCAACCTAGATAGTATATTCAAAAGCAGAGACATTACTTTGCCGACTAAGGTCCGTCTCAGTCAAGGCTATGGTTTTTCCTGTGGTCATGTATGGATACGAGAGTTGGATTGTGAAGAAGGCTGAGTGCGAAAGAATTGATGCTTTTGAACTGTGGTGTTGGAGAAGACTCTTGTGAGTCCCTTGGACTGCAAGGATATCCAACCAGTCCATTCTGAAGGAGATCAACCCTGGGATTTCTTTGGAAGGAATGATGCTAAAGGTGAAACTCCAATACTTTGGCCACCTCATGCGAAGAGTTGACTCATTGGAAAAGACCCTGATGCTGGGAGGGATTGGGGTCAGGAGGAGAAGGGGACGACAGAGGATGAGATGGTTGGATGGCATCACCGACTCGATGGACGTGAGTTTGAGTGAACTCTGGGAGTTGGTGATGGACTGGGAAGCCTGGTGTGCTGCGATTCATGGGGTCACAAAGAGTCAGATACGACTGAGTGACTGAACTGAACTGAACTGAACAGGTAATTAGATCCCACATTCCTCAGCTAAGAGTTAGCATACCACAGCTATAGATCCCGCATGATGCATCGAGATAGAAGATCCCAAGTGCCGCAAATAAGATTGTGTGCAGCCAAGTAAATGAATTAAAGAAAATAAAAAGACCCTGCAATGTGGTTACTTTTCTTCCTTGCTTTCCACGTGTATCTGTGGCCAGTTACCAGAGTGATTGTGTATTGTAGGAAGAAAAATGCTCAGAATTTTCAAGGATTACTGGATGCTGTCACTTAACTGATGTTATTTTCTTTTTTTTTAACATTACTTATTTAGGCTGAGCTGGGACTTTGTTGCTGTGTGAGAGCTGTCTGTAGTCGTGTAAGCAGGGGCTACTCTGTTGCGGTGTGTGGGCTTCTCATTGCCGTGGCTTCTCTTGACGAGGATCATGGGCTCAGTAGCTGTGGTGATGGGTTTAGTTGCCTCTCAGCATGTGGGATCTTCTGGGACCAGGGATCAAACCCTCATCTCCTGCATTGTCAGACAGATTCTTAACCACTGGACCACCCAGGAAGTCCCAAGTGATTCTTTTTTTCTGATGAAGCTTTGAGTGGTAGGCTGAATAATGGTCTTCCCTAAGTAGTTCACTTCCTAAGCCCCAAAATGGAACCTGTGAATAGATGACTTTGCTGATGTCCTTAAAGATCCTGAGATGGGAAGATTATCCTGAATTATCCAATGGAATCTTAAGGGTCTTATAAGAGGGAGACAAAGAGTCAGAGAGAGAGGAAATATGATGACAAAAGCAGAGGTCAGAGTGTGCAGTGATCCAGAGAGAGTGGGAGGCTCTGCTGCTGCTGCTGCTAAGTCGCTTCAGTCGTGTCCGACTCTGTGCGACCCCAGAGATGGCAGCCCACCAGGCTCCCCCGTCCCTGGGATTCTCCAGGCAAGAACACTGGAGTGGGTTGCCATTTCCGTCTCCAATGCATGAAATTGAAAAGTGAAAGTGAAGTCACTCATTCGTGTCCGACTCTGTGCGACCTCATGGACTGCAGCCTACCAGGCTCCTCCATCCATGGGATTTTCCAGGTAAGAGTGCTGGAGTGGGTTGTCATTGCCTTCTCCGGTGGGAGGCTTCTAGGGGCTGAGAAAGCAAGAAACTGATTCTCCCTTAGAGCCTCCAGAAGGAATGTGGCCCTGCTGACCCACTGTGAACGTTTGACCTCTAAAACTATAGTGGAGTTCTCTGGTGTCCTAGTGGTTAGGATTCTGGGCGTTCATTGCCATGGCTCTGGGAGATCCTGCAGGCTATGTGGCCAAAAAACCCAAAAGAACAAAAATAACAACAAAAAAACTAACAAAACCGTGTAAGACTTTGCACTTTACTAGTCAAAATGGGTACTTACAGAGTCATAGTATACAAGAAGTTTTTAACCAAGTCTAGTGGCCTGTCAACTCACTCTATTTTTTCTGTCTATACACAATAATAGAATCCCAGTAGCTTTCTGACCCATAAAACAAAATATGCTATTAAGGTCAGAAGTGCCAAGTGGAAGCCTAGGAGTTACTCCACACATCACAGCAAAAATACAACAACCTCTTGGGAAATTCCAGAGATCAGCATCATCAGTTAAAAGGAAAAAGAAAGATGTAAGGGTACTGTTTCCCCATTTACCTTGCCTATTAGTTTTGTGCAAAAGACTAATTTCAGAGAACAAAAGATCATTGCAAATTTAATTGCAGCTGCATCTGATTTCATAATATTGTCTCTTTAGAGCAAATGGTCCTATTCGGTAACTGGTTCGAAGCCATCATATCAACTGGAAATTGATGTGGAAAATGTTTTTTTCTAAATGCCAATTAAACAAAACCTACTAGAATTTGTTTTCCCCTGGCGATGAGAGCAGTATTGTACCTTCGTCATCTTTCCTCAAAGACGTCGAATCTTTGGCTCTACGTCGCAATCTAGTCTACAGACAACAATCTGTCATTAAGTCATCATCCTGTTCTATTACAAGGCATTGAGTAAGTTACACTGGATCTGATAACGAGGATACTTCAAATGCCCTAGATTTCTTTAAAAAAATGTTAAAAAAACTTCACTCAGTATATTTATTTACTCTTATTTTTGCCCACTTTTTGGCCGTGTGGCATGTAGGATCTTAGTGCCCTCTACAGTGGAAGCACAGAGTCTTTTTTTTTTTTAATGTCAAACTTTATTAAAGTATAGTTTACATATAATAAAGTACAGTTGGATTGCTGCTAAGCTGTTAAGTCGCTTCAGTATGTCCGACTCTGTGCGACCCCATAGATGGCAGCCTACCAGTCTCCCCCATCCCTGGGATTCTCCAGGCAAGAACACTGGAGTGGGCTGCCATTTTAGTTTTGACAAATGTATATTGTCTTGGAGTCATCACCACAGTGTAGATAAAATATTTTCATCACTTCAAAAACTTCCATTAGGCCCTCTGTAGCCAATATCCTTCCCCAACTCCTGGTCCACAGAAGATTACCTTTTGAATCCTATTGGATACCTCTGGATCCAGTGAGTTTTATAATTCGATAATTAGAACTCTCTGCATGTTCAACACAGAAATTAATCATTTAATCCACCAAACACAAAATATACTCAAAAAAGGACTACAATAAAGGAATTCTCAATATACAGAATGCCAGTTTGTGATCTTGGAGCACCATTACCGAGGTTGAATCCAAGTGTTAGTCATTCAGTCGTGTCCGACTCTTTGTGATCCCATGGACTGTAGTTGGTCAGGCATCTCTGTCCATGGAATTCTCCAGGCAAGAACACTGGAGTGGGTAGCCATTCCCTTCTCCAGGGGATCAAACCCGGGTCTCCTGCATGCCAGGCAGACTTGTAATCATCTGAACCACTAGAGAAGCCCAGTTGAATCCAACATCCATAAAATTTAAGCCCCCTTCATCCTTTAAGGAAGAACAGAATTTTAACCACTGGACCACCAGGGAAGTCCCTGGATTTCTTTTTAATATTCTTGCATGACTGAGGACTGGAGAGAAATCTCATAAAAATCCAGAAGTTGGTCACTTTGTTAAAGTTTCTAGAGGTTTTTTTTGGTCTGGGATATGTTAAGATGCCCCCTCCTGAATGAAATGAGTTACTGTAGCTTGTGCCCCTATCACTAATACAGAGGCATGGTGTTTTGGTGGGTCACTTTGGATTCTGGAGGCAACATATACATTTGGCCCATTCTTCTCCAGGGGATCAAACCCGGGTCTCCTGCATGCCAGGCAGACTTGTAATCATCTGAACCACTAGAGAAGCCCAGTTGAATCCAACATCCATAAAATTTAAGCCCCCTTCATCCTTTAAGGAAGAACAGAATTTTAACCACTGGACCACCAGGGAAGTCCCTGGATTTCTTTTTAATATTCTTGCATGACTGAGGACTGGAGAGAAATCTCATAAAAATCCAGAAGTTGGTCACTTTGTTAAAGTTTCTAGAGGTTTTTTTTGGTCTGGGATATGTTAAGATGCCCCCTCCTGAATGAAATGAGTTACTGTAGCTTGTGCCCCTATCACTAATACAGAGGCATGGTGTTTTGGTGGGTCACTTTGGATTCTGGAGGCAACATATACATTTGGCCCATCTGCTGAGTGATACATAACATTCAGTTTTGAGTGAAAGTTCTGAACAAGAAGGCACTGCAGTTTGTTCAACTTTACTACGAGCTACTCTGTCACTTGAGCCTAGTGACCCAGCAAATTCAATAATTCCAAAGCATCTCTGATATTTTGATGGTTATGATCAGGCTTCTGGAAAACCCCAGTAGAGAAATGTCAGTTCAAACTTCTAGGGGTTTTGGACCAGAGTAATGCCATTTTCTGAAGATAGATATTCCCTTTTTACGAAATATCTCCTGATTCACTCTTCAGCTGTAGCAGAAACCAAAGGGAAACTAAGTTATTACTCCACCTTTGTTGGTTACTATGATCTAGGTGTTTGTTATTGGATCTAGAAAGCTAAAAAGTCTGTCATGCACACCAATAATTCCCCATCAAATGGAAACAGTACATACAAGATCGTGCATGAACATTTCCTGAAGACACAAGTGAGTTGTGTGAGCAAATGGCTTTGACCCCATGGTAGCTACTCCTGTTGCACTGACACTGCTCTCTCAACCCACATCATGGCCTCATGGGGAGTTTCCTATGACCCATCCACCTAGAAAGGGTAGTTTTGATGCTGATCAGGGTTCTTGACCTTCCCCAATTTATAGAAATTGACTAGAAGCCAGACAAGCAACTCAGGCAAGGCTTTGATGGGGCCCCTGCTGTAGCAACAGGGAGCCAGAACAAGAACCAGGTTCTCTTTCTTGATTGCTCCCTGGACGGGGGTGAGCTGGTTCCTTACATAATGGAAGGTGAGGTGTGTCTAGGGGTTGGACTGGAGGAGTAGCTTAGGTGGTTTGTCCACCCCTTGGATGGTATTGTATGCAGAGAGCATGGGCAGTACCCTGCTTTTGCTCCAGAAGTGGCAGTTGGTTTTTTTGGTCTCTTTGTATCATTTGTCCAGAATTTGTCCTGACTGCACATTCATGCAGGTTTTTTTTTTTTTTTTTGTCCCATATAGTTTCTTTGTGTTCTTCCCAGGTGCCTCAGTAAGTAAAGAATCACCTGCCAGTGCAGAAGATGCAGGGTTCTCCTGGGTCGATCCCTGAGTCGGGAAGACCCCTAAGAATAGGAAATGGCAACCCACTCCAGTATTCTTGCCTGGAAAATTCCATGGACAGAGGAGCCTGGTGACCTACAGTCCCTGGAATGGTGGAGTTGGAAAAGACTTAGTGACAGCATGCACACACACATAGTTATTTTATATTTTATTGCTCAGGGAGATATGTGTCCAGGTGCAAATACTGCAGCCCTGCAGCAAAGGGTCTCAGGTCCCAGACCATCTCAGTTTTCCCCTCAGGCTTGGTTTATAGATGTCTCTATACAAGGATGGCTCAGTAATAAAGAATCGGACTGCCAATTCAGGAGACACAGGTTTGATTCCTGGGTCAGGAAGATCCCCTGGAGAAGGAAATGGCAACACATTCTGCTTTTCTTGCCTGGGAAATCCCATGGACAGAAGAATCTGGCGGCCTGTGGTTCAGGGAGTTGCAAAAGAGTTCACCACCGCCTATTGACTAAACAACAGCAAGGAGATTGTGCATGCACGTCAAGAGTTTTGCTCTGAAAAAAATGTAGATTCAGAAATTTGTGAAAAAAATCAACTTTGTTTTCTGCAACCAGTTTCTTTGTTGACCTTAGATTCTTAAAGTTCCTAGCCAGTTTTGTATGATACATTTAAGTTTAGCCAAAGGTATACATAGAGCCCCCTTAACAGCGATTTCAGTTTCCCGCAGATTTGCGTTGTAGGTTCTATGTAACTTCTACTGCCAATTTTATAAAAGCTGTCTCTAATTCATATAGATTGGAACTGCTTTTTTCACATTTATTTTATTGACATGTACTTGAGTTGCAATGTTAATTTGCACAGTGTTAATTTCTACGGTACAACAAGGTGATACAGTTCTCTACATATATATATTCATATTCTTTTCCATGATTTTTTTAAAAATGTGGGCAACATGCAAGAATTTCTCTTTGTGTCCTCAGATGACAAAACGGCAAGGGGGCCTCTGAAGTCTTTTTATAAGGGAGCTAACCCCATACATGAGGGTTCCACCCTCATGATCTAGCCCCTTCCAAAGACCCTGTCTACAAATATTACCACATAAGGTTTCAACATATGAATTTAGGTGGTGGTGGTGGTTTGGTCGCTAAGTCATGTCTGGCTCTTGTGACCCCATAAACTGTAGCTTGCCAGGTTCCATAGGATTCTCCAGGCAAGGATACTGGAGTGGGTTGCCAGTTCCTTCTTCAGGAATCAAACCCGAATCTCCTGCATTGCAGGCAGATTCTTTACCAACTGAGCTACGAGAATTTAGGGGTGTGACACAAACATTCAGTTATAGTTCACTTCAGTCGCTCAGTTGTGTCTGACTCTTTGTGACCCCATGGACATGCAACTCCCAGAGTTTACTCAAACTCATGTCCATTGAGTCGGTGGTGCCATTCAACCATCTCATTCTCTGTCATCTCCTTCTGCTCCTGCCTTCAGTCTTTTGCTGCATCAGTCTTTTCAGATAAGTCAGTTCATCCCATCAGGTGGCAAAAGTATTGGAGTTTCAGCTTCAGCATCAGTTCTTCCAATGAATATTCAGTACTGATTTCCTTTAGGATAGACTGGTTGGATCTCCTTGCAGTCCAAGGGACTCCCAAGAGTCTTCTCCAACACCACAGTTCAAAAGCATCAATACTTTAGCACTCAGCCTTCTTCACAGTCCAACTCTCACATCTATACATGACTACTGGAAAAACCATACCCTTAACTGGACAGAACTTTTTTGGCAAATTAATGTCTCTGCTTTTTAGTAAGCTGCCTACGTTGGTCATAACTTTTCTTCCAAGGAGCAAGTGTCTTAATTTCATGGCTGCAGTCACCATCTGCAGTGATTTTGGAGCCCTCCAAAATAAAGTCTGTCATTGTTTCCAATATTTCCCTATCTATTTACCATGAAGTGATGGGACTGGATGCCATGATCTTAATTTTCTGAATGTTGAGCTTTAAGCCAATTTTTTCACTCTCCTCTTTCACTTTCATCAAGAGGCTCTTTAGTTCTTCACTTTCTGCCATAAGGGTGGTGTCATCTGCATATCTGAGGTTATTGTTATTTCTCCCAGCAATCTTGATTCCAGCTTGTGCTTCACCCAGTCTTGCATTCCTCATTATGTACATTGCATATAAGTTAAATCAGTAGGGTGACATATACAGCCTTGACACACTCCATCCCGATTTAGAACCAGTCTGTTGTTCCATGTCCAGTTATAACTGTTGCTTCTTGACTGGCATACAGATTTCTCAGGAGGCAGGTCAAGTGGTCTGGTATTCCCACCTCTTGAAGAATTTTCCACAGTTTATTGTGATCCACACAGTGGATTAAAGGCTTTGGTGTAGTCAATAAAGCAGAAGTAGATGTTTTTCTGGAACTCTTTTGCTTTTTCCATGATCCAGTGGATGTTGGCAATTTGATCTCTGGTTCTTTTGCATTTTCTGAATCCAGCTTGAACATCTGGAAGTTTGCAGTTCACGTACTGTTAAAGCCTGGCTTGGAGAATCTTGAGTATTACTTTACTAGCATGTGAGATGAGTGCAATTGTGCGGTAGTTTGAACATTCTTCATTGCCTTTTTTTGGGACTGGAATGAAAGCTGACCTTTTCCAGTCCTGTGGCCACTGCTGACTTTTCCAAATTTGCTGACATACTGAGTGCAGCACTTTCATAGCATTATCTTTTAGGATTTGAAAGAGCTCAACTGGAATTCCATCACCTCCCCTAGCTTTGTTCATAGTGATGCTTCCCACTTGACTTCACATTCCAGGATGTCTGGCTCTAGGTGAGTGACCACACCATTGTTGAGATGAGTGCAATTGTGTGGTAGTTTGAACATTCTTCATTGCCTTTTTTTGGGACTGGAATGAAAACTGACCTTTTCCAGTCCTGTGGCCAGTGCTGACTTTTCCAAATTTGCTGACATACTGAGTGCAGCACTTTCATAGCATTATCTTTTAGGATTTGAAAGAGCTCAACTGGAATTCCATCACCTCCCCTAGCTTTGTTCATAGTGATGCTTCCTAAGGCCCACTTGACTTCACATTCCAGGATGTCTGGCTCTAGGTGAGTGACCACACCATTGTGATTGTCTGGGTCGTGAAGATCTTTCTTGTACAGTTCTTCTGTGTATTCCCATTGCCTCTTAATCTCGTCTGCTTCTGTTAGGTCCATACTATTTCTGTTCTTTATTGTGCTAATGTCTGCATGAAATGTTCCCTTGGTATCTCTAATTTTCTTGAAGAGATCTCTAGTCTTTCTCATTCTGTTGTTTTCCTCTATTTCTTTGCATTGGTCACTGAGGAAGGCTTTGTTTTCTCGTCTTGCTATTCTTTGGAACTCTGCATTCAAATGGGTATCTCTTTCCTTTCCTCCTTTGCCTTTCACTTCTCTTCTTTTCTCAGCTATTTGTTAGGACTTCTCAGACAATTATTTTGTCTTTTTGCATTTCTTTTGCTTGGGGTTGGTCTTGATCACTGACTCCTGTCAATGTCACAAACCTCCATCCATAGTTCTTTAGGCACTCTGTCTTTCAGATCTAATCCCTTGGATCTATTTGTCACTTCCACTTTATAGTCTTAAGGGATTTGAGTTAGGTTATACCTAAATGGTCTAGTGATTTTCCCTACTTTCTTCAATGTAAGTCTGAATTTGGCAATAGAAGTTCATGATCTGAGCCACAATCAGCTCCTGGTCTTGTTTTTGTTGACTGTATAGAGCTTCTCCATCTTTGGTTACAAAGAATATAAATAATCTGATTTTAGTGTTGACCATCTGGTGATGTCCATGTGTAGAGTCTTCTCTTGTGTTATTGGAAGAGGGTGTTCGCTATAACCAGTGCATTCTCTTGGCAAAACTGTTAGCCTTTGTCCTGCTTCATTCTTTACTCCAAGGCCAAATTCGCCTGTTACTCCAGGTATGTCTTGACTTACTACTTTTGTATTCCAGTCTGCTATAATGAAAAGGACATCTTTTTTTGGTTAAAGTTCTAGAAGGTATTGTAGGTATTCATAGAACCATTTTACTTGGGCTTCTTCAGCATTATTGATCAGGACATAGACTTGGATTACTGTGATAGTGAATGGTTTGCATTGGAAACAGAGGTCATTCTGTTGTTTTTGAGATTGCATCCATGTACTACATTTTGGACTCTTCTGTTGACTATGGTGGCTCCTCCATTTCTTCTAAGGGATTCCTGCCCACAGTAGTAGCTATAATGGTCATCTGAGTTAAATTCACCCATTCCAGTCCATTTTAGTTGCTGAGCCCTAAAATGTCGATGTTCATGCTTGCCATCTCCTGTTTGACCACTTCCACTTTGGCTTGATTCATGGACCTAACATTCCAGGTTCCTATGCAATATTCCTCTTTACAGCATCAGACTTTACCTCTACTAGCAGTCACATCCACAACTGGGTGTTGTTTTTTCTTTGGCTCCATTTCCTCATTCTTTCTGGAGTTAGTTCTCCACTGATCTCCAGTAGCATATAGAGAACCTACCGACTTGGGAGTTCATCTTTCAGTGTCCTATCTTTTTGCCTTTTCATACTGTTCAATTATAGTAGATGCTGATAAGACCAGTGGTTGCCAGGATTTCAGGGGAGAGGTGAAGCACAGGGGATTATTAGAGGGATGAAACTATTTTGCATGAAACTGCAATGATGATTATGTGTGCATTTGTGAAAACACGTAAGATAGTACAACATCAAGAGTGAACTGTGAACTGTGACGTAAACTATGTACTTTAGTTAGTAATAATGTATTCGTATTATTTCCACAAATAATACTAACAGTTAGTATTATGCTGTTAGTACAGCATACAACAGTTAGTATAGCATACAACAGTTAGCTGTGTGCTATAACTAAGCAAGTACTGGTGTTCAGTTCAGTTCAGTTATTCATGCATCAATAGCAGACAACCAAGTTAAAACAGAGTGAAAACTAACTGTATTGTGGTTAAACAACTCATTTTTAATGAAATTATCACTTGAAGTGACTTCAAAAAGCATACAAAATACACAATGGAAAACTGCTAACACAAAGTCTCTCTGAAGAAATACATTTTGAAACAATCATTTCCATTCCTTAAATTTTTTTGAACTTCTTTTAGTCTAGGAAGGAACAGAAAACCCAACAGTCAGCTACAGTTCTTAAGTACATACAGTACAGACATATAGGTATCAGATTAAGGCAAGTGTTTTTTACTACTTGTTCTGCCACTCTCAAGGGAAGGACTGCTTGCGCCATGTAACCGTAAGTCAGTTAATATTTTACACTTTTTATTTAGGTACTTACAAAAATATGTTTAGCTTTTTAGCTCACTTTATTAGTTAAAATATATCCCCCAAAGATTTACTCATTTCTGGGTGGCTAAAATGACCTGCCCAGTGTCATAATTCTAAAAATATTTTACATAGTAATTTATATTTGCCAAAAAGTAATTCAAAGGACAAAGTAACCCTTGCAGATTAAGCTGCCACTGCCCATACAAAATAAGCAAAAGCGTCTCATGAAATTATAAAAAAAAAAAAAATTACTTTCTCTCCTCCCTGGAACGGAAGCTATCCAAGATAGTTTGAGATAAAGTCTAAGAAACTTAGAAACATTAAGTCGTTTGGTCCTTTAGGGTGCAACAGTGCTTTTACTGGACGAGTTTAAGGAAGTGGGTTCTATCTGAAGGAGATCAACCCTGGGATTTCTTTGGAAGGAATGTGGGCTCCAAAATCACTGCAGATGGTGACTGCAGCCATGAAATTAAAAGGCGCTTACTCCTTGGAAGAAAAGTTATGACCAACCTAGATAGTATATTCAAAAGCAGAGACATTACTTTGCCGACTAAGGTCCGTCTAGTCAAGGCTATGGTTTTTCCTGTGGTCATGTATGGATGTGAGAGTTGGACTGTGAAGAAGGCTGAGCGCCGAAGAATTGATGCTTTTGAACTGTGGTGTTGGAGAAGACTCTTGAGAGTCCCTTGGACTGCAAGGAGATCCAACCAGTCCATTCTGAAGGAGATCAACCCTGGGATTTCTTTGGAAGGAATGATGCTAAAACTGAAGCTCCAGTACTTTGGGCACCTTATGCGAAGAGTTGACTCATTGGAAAAGACCCTGATGCTGGGAGGGATTGGGGGCAGGAGGAGAAGGGGACGACCGAGGATGAGATGGCTGGATGGCATCACAGACTCAATGGACGTGAGTCTGAGTGAACTCCGGGAGTTGGTGATGGACAGGGAGGCCTGGCGTGCTGCGATTCATGGGGTCGCAAAGAGTCGGACACGACTGCGCGACTGAACTGAACTGAACATGTCGTAAGCTTTTGTGTCTCAGTTGTCCCCTTACATGTTCACAAAACCTTAAAGAACAACGTCTCCCCAAGCAAACTGAACCTCCGGAAGCAAGGAGGGAGGCGGACCCTCCTCGGAAGTAAGATGGCAGTAGCGTGGCGCTCTGGGCGGCCCCGGCCACGACTCTGTAGCCGGAAGTCCTCCGGCGCTAGCCAGTAGGAAGCGGAAGTAAAGGGCGGTCGGCAGCTGGTCTCTCCCTTGCGAGGCCGGCTTGTGAGCAGAGCCGCGGGAAAGGCGCGTGTCGGCTGCTCACTGGCGCAGCTGCTGCCGCCTGCGCCGCTGTCCTGCCCCGCCCCGGCGTTGTCGCAGGTGCCGTCGCGGACAGAGCGCGGCCCCTGGCATGGGCTGGAAAGGGGATGAGAGCGGCGCGTGTGCTGCAGCTGCGAGGCCAGTGACAGGTACCTCTGGGGTTGGACTGGGGAGGTCTCGCCGGCGGAGAGGGTCTGGGCAGCGAGGCCACCGTGTGTCTCGGTCACCTTGATTTCCGATTTTTTTCTGACTCAGTTTCCCCTCCTGTGTCTCAGCCCTTCCTCTCTGTTCGAGTCCCTTTAGAAGTCCTTCAGTGTCTTCTGGGCAAATCCAGTTTCTGCGAGGGTGGCCGCGGACTCTCTTCATCGGTTTTGCACCTTCATTGGAGAGCTTTGAAACCCGTGTGCCCAAGTGCAGACGGAGGTGGGGGACGTGTCCTAACACGAATTCAGACCAAGTTTGACCCCAAGAAGGTTGAGAGCCAGCGGTTTGCAGGACTCCGGTGGGAAAAAGATGGATCTTTTTAGAGATTTATGATTTCCCTAAAATGAAATCGGGTGGTGAATTTTGTTTCCCGAAGGATCTGTTGACTGGAAATTGGATGATCCGGTTTCACTTTTAGTGTGGGACCTGCCAGAAGAATAAGATCCGCGTACATCGCCAATGAATTATGGGCGCGAGCTCTTTAGTGTTCTTTGGCCAGAATCTCTAGATTGTTTAGCATTTTTTTTGCCAGATTTGAAAACTAGCATAGTTTGTTCATTTGAAGTCTTGGGGTCTTATGCCTTACTGTGTGCTAACTATTTTGAAAACATTCATCATGCATTTGGCCAGCCAATTTTAGTGTGATATTTGAAGACGTTTTAAATAGCTGTATGATAGCAACATAAAAGTTGGGTTGATTGTAGCCTTTCCGTTTGACTTGCTTTTGATAAACTTAGCTGAAACTCATTTTTAATAAGGGAAATAAACATTGCTTTCTATAGTAGTATAACTCCTTCACAGTGTGTGTTTAACTTGAGGGGACTAGATTGAACTATGGAGAAACTTCTAGGTATAAATGTATATTAATTTAATTATTTCAGAAGTAAATTTATTTCTCAAGAAGGGTGCTTCCTAATATTTTTCCTTGCTATTGTCATGTATGTTGAAACTCATCTGTTAACCTGAACCCTTCAAGTGTTTTTTTGAGTTCATTAGCTATTTTCTTCAGTTTAAAAAGGGAAAAAGTTGATGATGACTTAGAACTTTATGCTTTTCTATTTTTCAAAAGTGATAAACACTTGCCATAATATAACTTTGATGAATATTTTAAATAAATGAGCAAGCATGTCTTTAATTTACACTAAAGAAACCAGGCCACACACTAGATCTTGTAGAGGAATCATTTGGGCCTGGAACTTACTGCTGCTGCTAAGTCACTTCAGTCGCGTCCGACTCTGTGTGACCCCATAGACGGCAGCCCACAGGCTCCCCTGTCCCTGGGATTCTCTAGGCAAGAACACTGGAGTGGGTTGCCATTTCCTTCTCCAATGCATGAAAGTGAAAAGTGAAAGTGAAGTCACTGAGTCGTGTCTGACCCTCAGCGACCCCATGGACTGCAGCCTTCCAGGCTCTTCCATCCATGGGATTTTCCAGGCAGGAGTACTGGAGTGGGGTGCCATTGCCTTCTCCGTGGAACTTACTAAAGACTTTTTAATTTATGCATCATGCTTTAAGCGTGATGCCTATAATCACGCAGTGCCACACTGAAGGTTCTGCCAACTGTTAGTCTGCAGACTATTCCTCTTAATAAGCAACCTTGAAGGACTACTAGGGTCAGAGTGATATGGGATCTCGGCAAATGAAGGCATCCTCAAACAAAAGACCACTCAGAAAGGTTCTTATTTTGACTTCCATGAACAGTCTTTTCCTCTGGTGTCAAGGATGTGGGGTTTGGATGTGGGAAAGCTGTTCACTAATGTATGGCTTTCCTCCCTTTCCCATCTCTAATGATGCTCTGCTGCACCCCAAGAACTCTCTCTGGGTCTTTAAAACAGGTCTAGGGGATCTCTGGGTGAGTCATGATACGTGGTTTTCGTTTTCATCCTTCTCAAGTCCTAGGCTTTCTGAGCGCCTTTGCTTTTGGTGCCACATGCCCTTTTCTCCCGGTTCTTTTCATTCACCTGTTAATGAACAGAGTCTGTGTTTGTTTATGTTGAGGGCCTCTTGTGTCCCAGGCATTATGCTAGGCATGTGACTGGGACATAACTCCCTGCTCTTGAGGTGCTCACGTTCGTCCCCAAAGTCAGCCCCAGTATGGCTCTGTCAGGCTGGTTGCTTGAGCGCACCCTTGGTTCCTTGGTTTCAAGGTGAAACCATACCTCTCTTGGCCATTTGGGACCCAAAGCCTCTGCCCCTAGAAATCCTTGAACTTGCCTTGGGTCTCATAATAAAGCCGTATGGTCAGTCTAGGTCTGGACATTAACAACCCCTTCTTAAAGCCAGGGCAGAGAGCATGGTATTGTAGAACTTTTAAAAACAGGCAGATGTAGGTTCCAATTGCTATTAGGCAATTCTATTGCTATTAGGCAAGTTACTTATTCTCTCTGAATTCCCATTTTCTTATTTTTAAAGTGAGGGTGATAGTGTTTCACCCATCATGCAGCGTATTTATGGACTGTCTGCCGTTTGCCAGGCACTGCTGTTTACTGAGGTGAGCAGAGTGGAGCGGGCCTTGTGTGGACAGGCTGGGGAACGTGCTGTTTGCAGAGCTCTTGGCAGTGGCGCAGTCCAGAGTGATTCCGCCTCTAATAATTGCTCAGTAAATGTGAGTGTCTGCTCACGTGGAGTAGGGAGGCGTCTCCTCCTCACTCTATGCATGCAGTCTGTCTGGGAGTACTGTTCAGTGGCATCCAGTTTCTCATCTGGAATCATCACTGTTGGGGGTAACATATCTAGGTCCCTGCAGGAAAAATCGTGAACACAGCTGTAGCTTTATTACTGCTTGAACATAGTTCATATGCGCTGCCTCTGGTTTAGAAACTTACTGATTTTGGGGTAGGATTAAAAAAAATTTTTGTTGGTGCAGTGGTAAAGAATCTGCTTGCCAGTGCAGGAGACACGGGTTCAGTCTCTGGGTTGGGAAGATCCCCTTGAGGAGGAAGTGGCAACCTGCTCCAGTATTCTTGCCTGGAAAATTCCATGGACAGAGGAGCCTGGTGGGCTACAGTCCATGGGGTTGCAAAGAGTTGGACATGACTGAGCTACTTCACTTTGGCACATTACAAAGTGACTTTCGCTACAAAGTGACTTTTGTTCAAAGTGATTTCATGTTGCCTTCTCATCGTGGCAGATACTGTTATTATTTTAGAGAGTGGGAGACTAAGGGTAAGGGCGGAGGAGTTATTAGGTAACATGCTTGGGGTTAAACTGTTGGTAACTAGCAAACTCAGGAGTTGATCATAGGTGTCTATTACTAACCCATGTTTGTTCTATCAGGAGGAGCAGGTTTCTGAGGCTGCAGTCCATGAACCTCCAGGGGAGGGTGTCTGAGAGAGTTCTTGGTGGTCTGAAATTGTATGTAACAGTTTGGGTCCTTGCTTGCCTCTCTGCAGGAAATGTCAGTAACTTTTGCTACTTCGGGAAAAGAGCCTACATCATTTCTAGTTTCCTCTTCGTGCCCCCCCACCTCCCCAACCCCTACACCCTCCCAAGCCAGGACTTACCTGCTAGCAGGTTTCATTGTCAGAGGTCTGGTTTGGTTAGTCCTAGTCTTTATTAATGTTGATTTTTAAAAAAATATCTGTTTATAAATGGGGCTTCCCTGGTGGCTGAGGGTAAAGAATCCATCTACGATGCAGAATTCAGGGGTTCTATCCCTAAGTCAGGAAGATTCTCTGAAGAAGGACATAGCAACCCACTTTAGTATTCTTGTCTGGGAAATTCTATGGATAGAGAGCCTGGCAGAATCCACGGGGTTGCAAGAGACAGACACAAGTTAGCAACTGAACAACTACACGTTTATAAATAGGACGTTCCTATTAATTTTTTTGTTTCCCAAGAAGCCAACAGTGCCTGAACTTCAGACTCTTTTAAAAGCAGTTTTTTGGGTTTCCCTGGTTGCTCAGTGGTGAAGAATTCACCTGCCAATGTAGGAGACATGGGTTTGATCCCTGGTCTGGAGGATCCCACATGTCATGCGGCAGCTTAGCTGGCGCAGCACAGCTGTTGAGTCTGTGCTCTAGAGCCCGGGAACCACAACCACTGAGCCCCGACGCTGCAGCTGCTGAAGCCCACACGCCCTCGAGCCCTTGTTCCACAGCAAGAGAAGCCTACTCAAGAGAGGCTAGCATCTCTGCTGGGTATGGGCATCCAGGAGATGAAGCACAGCCTTTGTAGAGAAGAGTGTAATGAACTACACACCTTTTGTTGTGTGTCGGTAATCAAGATAGTGTGTGCTGTTATATTTTGGAAACACTTTTATTTTTGTCACAATCATGTTATTTTGTGTCTCTAACTATTAAGATTCAGGTTTAAACATTGCCTTGAGAAAACTCTTTTTTCCCCTTTCTAGGACTTTGCTGTAGAATGGGCCTTCTGACTATGCTTACTGGACTATGGCTGTTTTCCTCAGTGAAGGCAGATTCAAAAGCCATTACGACCTCTCTTACGACAAAATGGTTTTCCACTCCATTGTTATTAGAAGCCAGGTAAGAAGACATGTTTTTTCCTTTCACATGTTTAAGTGAAAGTGTGGGCTCTGCCAGTGAATATTTGGGAGCTTTTAGGGAGTGGGATTCTCATTATGCATTTAGTAAGAGCCCATTCAGTGTGCACCGTGCTGAGTACCCGCCACAGGCTGAGAGAACACAGATTCTGCCGGCAGGCTAGGACTGCACCGATGACAGAGATCCTTAGGGACTTCTTTAGACAGATATACTGAATTGGTTAAGTTATTATGGTGTCTTCCAGGAAGAATGTAAATATGCTAATTAGGGAAGAGAGTGTTGTACTTAAAGGAAAATTTCTGTTTATTTGAACAGGGTGCTAAGAGGTGTTTAATACAAGAAAGAGAAGAAAGCTTGTTGAGGTGCAGGTGGAGGATATACCCCTCCTGAGAACTTGGAAGGAGACAGACCCCAGATAAAAGAGTGCAGAGGGGAGCTGAGAAAGTGGCCACGTCTAATCTGATGTTAGCTTCTGCAAAATCAGGATGCAGTTAATCAAGTTGTCTTACAATTAAAATTGGTAGCATCTTTCACTCTTAGCATTTTCTAAAACAATGATATGTCTTAAAATTGAGAGCTGTCTTTGGGCAGCATTTCCTGAAACATGCTTAGTCTCCTACCCCATCTACCTCAGACCATCTGGGGCTTCAGGAAACTCTGGAAGACTGGTTCTTGCCTGTTTGCCTTCTGCCGCGTGCAGCCATTTCTACTTCTGCTGTGTTCCGGGGTCTTGGTGCAGAAAGGCCTAGGCTTTGAAGGGATTTAGAGTGTAGTGAATATGCAGTAAGTCACACCAAGTTTCCCACCGCTACCTCTCAAACTAGAAGAGATTCTCTGGTCTGGGGAGTATGGAGGAAAATGAAAGTTGAAGGAATCTTGACAACCCTTCAGTGAACCACAAGAAGGAGTTAGTAGACAGATTGTAGAAACCATACTTATGTTTTTAGGGGAAAAAAGAAAACATGCATCTCAATTTCTCAGTAAAGAAGATTGCCCAAACTTGGGGGAAAAAAAAAAAAAGAAAATGTCTTCAAATTGATAAAGTAAAATACAGTCAATGATTTCTTGGAAGGTTTTATAAACCAAATATACTTTTTAGTAAATGGTTGTTATAGAAGTATAATCAGATACCTGTCTTTTAGTCAGTTTTTTTGTTTATAGAGGGAAGCTTATTTTTATTGTATCTCAAATAACATATAGCTAAGACCTATAGCGAATCTTTCTAAAGCATACATTTAGGTATGTGAAAGATAAACATTTAGTAATTTCAGAATTTGATAGAGCTGAAAATATGAACTGTTCATCAGTTAACTTTGTGATCTATCTTTGTGACCTTCAACTTAGAATTTTATCTTCTCACATCTTTCCTTAATCCCTAGAAAGATGTGAATAAAGTGTTTGTTGTATTGATAGTGTACCTCCTAAGGAAGAGCCTCCTTTGTATTGAGGAGAGGCTGGAAGGAACATGGGACATGCAGGAGCTGGTCTTGACTTGCTGAGGAGCCTTCCAACCTTCTGCTGAACAGACTTTCTGCCATCACTTCTTCATGCCTCCCTCTCCTTAGCAATTGAAGGGCAGCAGAAACAAACCTCAGGCCCTGACAAACCGCCATGCCCGCTCCACCAGACCCCACTGCTTATATGTCATAGTGATGTACAATAACTAGATAGATAAATAGGCCGAGCCCCTTGCTAGATCTTGGGTGTTGGTAGCAGTGAAGTGTGAAGGCATGTGAGGTCCGCGACTGCCTGGACTAGGACTCTTATAACTAACTGAATTTTTTTTCTTTCTTTCTGCTCATCTTATTTTGGATGATTTGTCTGGTGTCAGTCTAAGTCATTGAGATTTACTACTACTTTACAAATAAGTTTGTGTAGCTATCTGTAATAGATGTTTTAAGATATTCTGCTTAATATTCATAACTGGGTTACATCCCATTGCTCTCACTTATACTAACAAACTTACTGGTGTTTGTATATTTTCTTAGAAGAGTCTTATGGCATGTACTTATGGACTTTTGAGAAAGTATGCTCAAGTTGTCAGCCTTAATTGATCAATTTTTTTCAGTTCTTTGATCTCAGTGAAGTGAGTATTATTAACTATTTCCTTCACCCCAGTTTACCCATAACAAACGTAGCCCCTTTTCATGATATCCTGGCCATTTGCCATTTGGATTCACTATTGTAGTTTTCCTTTGTGGCTATTTACAGATAGTTTACTAGGGTAGCCAACTCAAAAACATGCTGTGCTTGTTTGGAAGCACTCCACATTCACGTCCAGAGCTGGCTGAGGCCACCATCCTTCCCTCCTGCATCCACAGCAGACATTGATGGTGGGTCACAGCATGTCCATGGTGGGAGGCTGAAGAGTCAGATATTTCTCCATACATCGAGGCATGCAGTTAACACAGACATTTTGCTTTCCTTGCCTCTGGCCCTTAGGGACTAAAAATATTCCCGTATGTATTTTTAGATTGGACCTGATGCTAATGAAGGGTCTGTCGCTTCTGATTGTCCATCAATATTTAATTGAAGTAGAGCCCTGAATATGTTTTGAGCAGCTATAGTTACTAACAGAAATGTATAAATAAAGTTCTGTTATTAAAATTGAAGCAATCATTTATTGAATGCATAAATATCATAATGGCCTGAGAATGCAGCTTGAAAGATTTGAGTGATGAGACTGGAATGTAAATTCTAGATTTTTCTTTTACTACCTCTATGCCCTTAAGAAAGTTAATATATTTATAAATGGAGAAAATGTTAAATATGATGTGCTCTCCCTCTCTACCTGTCACCCAGTTTTAGCGATTGTCAACTCAAGTCCAGTAACCATCACAATCACCACCCTCCTACCTTCTCCCACTAAGACATTATAAAGCAAATTCCAGATACCATAGAATTTCATCTGTAAAACTTGATTTTTTACTCAGTGGAATAGATATCAGAAGCTAAAAAACAATTTAGAGCAAAAAGCAAACAAATTGAAGCATACTGTAAGTAAATGGCAGCATTCCTTTTAATAGTATCTTGTACTGCTCTTATCTTCCATGGCTTAATTCAGTGGATCTGGTAATTAATTTTCTTAAGACTGTTTGACACTCAGACATTGTAAGACTTATTTATGCATTGGAGTGAGAAAGAATGGATGTTTATGTTTTCCTGTAATTATATGAAAGTATATATTTATGTACATATGGCCTTTGTAGAAGGGTCTTAACTTAAGTGAACCCTTGTCTCACAACTAATGAGTGTATTACTTCTCCCCCTTCTGCTCACTTATCTTGTGAATGCTGCTTTAATTCATGAATTTAGCATTTATTTACACATCATAATCTGTCGCAAAGAGTCGGACACAACTGAGCGACTGAACTGAACTGAACTGAATCTGTCTTAATACCTGTAAGACATTAATGGACTGTAAGCTATTATAAGATGTGTGTGATGTCTGTGTCAGTTACTCGAAAGCCTAGAAAAATGCCACACTCAAGGAGGCACTAATGTAATACATTATTATAATGAGTATTTTCAGAAACCTATTTTTAGAGAAGCTGTGCGTTACCAGGAAATGTTTCTTATTTTTCCCATATTTCTGTGTCTAGCTGTGGAGTAGAGTGAGAGTTGTACATCCCAGTGTTGACAAGTAATGGGAAAGTCTTCCTTTGGCTAGGTAAGCTGAGATCCAGATCTGTAGTTTGCTTAAGACAGGGAAAGACCACCACTACATTGGTATGGCTTGGAGGAGAAGATAACCGATTTACATGAATCATTCAATGAGTACCTGCTTTTTCTTCTCGGGATTTTAAAGGCCCTGAATGAAGGGAAGTGTAGAATAGCCATTATTTTATTTTAGGTCGGTACAGTAAAGTCAAGAAAAAAATTAAGATGGCATTAAGTTCTGAGACCTGATTGTATTAAATCAGTGCTAACTTTAAAATTTACTGGCCTTTAAAAGTTTGGATTTATGGATGTAAAAAGATCGCAGCACGCTGCCTTCAGTCTTCTAGAGATGTTTCCAGGATTCATGGTTTCCTCAGGAGAACCTTAGGTGAAACATATTGTTTTGTTCTTTGTAAGTCTTTCAGAAAATGAGTGAGCGGACCTAGTACTAGAATTTTAAATTCCTAATTCTGCTTTCACTACTGACAGCATTTTCACAAATGATATTTCGTAACCTTTCTTTATATTGGGACTTCCCTGTTGTTACAACATTTCTATTATTCTAGGATTCTTAAGGAATACCTATGAAGCTATTAAGTGAATAAACTATGAAGCTAATTATTAATAGCTAATAAGCTAGTAAGATTTTCCTAAAATTAGAAAATATTTTATTGAAATATATTACATATATTCATATATAATATATATTATCAAAACCAAGCTTTGGACATTTGGAAACTTAAAAGCTTATTTTTACTTTCCTTAGTATTATAACTTATATTGGAAGATTTTTATTAAGTTGTTTTATTTCTGATATTTCTCCCTTTTCTCTCAGTGAGTTTTTAGCAGAAGACAGTCAAGAGAAATTTTGGGATTTTGTAGAAGCCAGTCAAAATATCGGATCATCAGATCATCACGGTAAAACAGAAGCAGATGTTTCTCTGACTTTGGTGTCTGGGAATATATTAGAAGTTTGGTCTCTTTCAGAGTATGGTGGCATGGCAATTAATGAAAAACATTTTTATCTTTAGTGAGTAGAATAGTCATGGCAGCCTGCAGAGCAACACAAACTAGTAATTGTTTTTGAAAAAGTTCACAACTTTGGCAATAAGAATTGCCTTTGATTTCCCCCGCCTTGTGTTTTGTTCTTTTGTGTTCTTTTATTAAAAGTACTATGTGAATATTTTGCAGAAGTCAAATTCATTTAGAATCATTTAGCATCTACATAATAACCATCAGATTTGATTCACTTTCTTTTGTTATGAACTAATTACTCAACTGATCTGTTATCTGTTAAGTTTCTTCTCATTGAGTGCCATCCAAAATGTTTTCCATTACGCATGCCAACCATTCACAACTAGAGTGTCAAGGTGTCAAATTAATGTAAACTGTATACTTGTTTAGTTTTTGATGAGCTTTCACAAACGTTTTCTAATTCAATGTAAACTATATAGAATATGGACATTAATACTCAAAGATGCTGATACAGGAGTAGTTAAAGCCTTGAATATTGCATTGACAGGCATAAGTCCTTGTTGAAGTGAAAGTGTAAAAATTATAAATTTGTGACTGCTGTTAATGTTTGAATTGATTTTTAACTTTATGATTTAAAAAATTAGAACATATTTAAAAAGTGAAGTCTAAATCTTTTTTGCAGTTTAAATATGTAAAAGTTTTGAACAAGCATCTGTAAGCTTTAGTTAAATTATTTAGAGTCAACTAGAATTGTTCAAGTAACCAAAAAAAATCATTTTAGTTTACAATTTCATTAAACAAATTTATGAAAGTGGATTTTATAGTGAAATTGAACCCTGACATTTAAAATGAAAGTTATTCAGTATAAATGCTCGTGTGTTTTTGGTTGAAGTTAGGAGAGTATGAATTCTTGGAAGTGACCATAAAAGTATATTAAATACTTTATTTGAAATATCATTCATAGTCCTACCACCCAAAGATAGTCACTTTTAACACTCTGGCAACATTCCCTTGTGGCTCAGACAATAAAGCATCTGCCTACAATGCAGAAGACCTGGGTTCAATCCCTGGGTTGGGAAGATCTCCTGGAGAAGGAAATGGCAATCCACCCAATATTCTTGCTTGGAAAATCCCATGGATGGAGGAGCCTGGTAGGCTATAGTCCACGGGGTCGCAAAGAGTTGGACACAACTGAGCGACTTCACAAAACATTTTAAGACATTTCTTTCTGATCTCTTTTTCTACTTTGAAGGTGCTAATGTCATACAGAACCTTTTACATTTTGCTTTTTAAAATGTTAAATATTTTTCTTAAATTTTTCAAAAATATATAATAGTAGTTTAAAAGTCGAAGCTTCACATACCTGAAACTATCATAATATTGTTAATCAACTATACTTCATTATAAGGTAAAATTTTAGAAGAAAAACCAAAGCTATATAAAAGGCTATACACAGAAAAATCTTGTTTCTTCTGTTTCTCTTGGCTTTTTATAATCACTTAAAATTAATTTGTTTAGCCTTCAGTATTTTTTCATTCCTCTTTTTTTTTTTTTTTTTTTTAACAACTATTGAGTTGACCAAAAATTCGTTCAGGTTTTTCCATACTATTTTACAGGAAAACCTGAAAAACCTTTTTGGCCAATCCAATACATAAGTATATATTCTTATTTCTTATTCTTTCTAACAGTAAGAAAAAATAGTGTACTAAATATATTGTTTTGTACCTTGTGATTTTCATTTACTATATCCTGGGGATTTTTTTTTTATAAAGCTACACGTATTTTTCCCCCAGACAATTTGTTTCAATTGTTTGTTTTAATGCCTCTCCCCAAACCGTAGTTTCATTAGCATCCTTTAATGTCTTGTGCTTCCTCGTTACATTGCTCAGTCTTGTTGGGGTGTTTGAATAGATAACATATACCAGGGAACACAAAGACACTTCACAGTTTCTGTGTGCAGGGGCTCAAAGACTACTGCGGGGGGTAGTTAGTGATTAAGTAAACGAGTGAACAATAGGCTACGTGAGAGAGGTAAGCAAAGAAATATGGGACCAAAGAAGAGATGAACATGATTGATTGAAGTGTGGGAGCAGGGGCTGGGAATGCCTCCGTGGGACAGGTGCTCTCATAACTGAGTTCTTCCTGAGGAAGAAGGTGGAGTTAGTCATCCAGGTAAGTTGGAAAATCTCAGTCCAGGGAGAGGGAATAGTGGAAAAAGGATTGAAGAGAGGAAGAGACCAACTGCACAGTATACTCTAAATTCTAAGCATTTGACAACAGCTCAAGACAGTATGCTTTGCTTCCCTGGTGGGTCAGGAGGTTAAAGAGTTCTGCAATGTAATAGAGCCAAGTTTGATCCCTGGGTCGGAAAGATTCCCTGGAGAAGGGCATGGTTACCCACTCCAGTATTCTTGCCTGGAGAATTCCATGGATAGAGGAACCTCACGGACTGCAGTCCATGGGGTTGCAAAAGAGTCAGACAGGACTGAGCAACTAACACTTTCACTTTACAAGACAGGATAGTGGTAACATTTTGCAATCATATGCTTTTGTAACACAGAGCTTTATACTTTATGAGCTACCTTATTTGGATACCTGTAGTCATATAGAACTATTTTGGTTGGCGTTCTTCCTGACAGGTACTGATTACTCCTATTATCATGCAATATTGGAAGCTGCATTTCAGTTTCTGTCACCATTACAGCAGAATTTGTTGAAATTCTGTCTGTCTCTCCGCTCCTACTCAGCTACAATACAAGCCTTCCAGCAGGTGAGTTCAGTGATTCCACGTGACAATATTTTTTTAGGGGTTGAATAACATGATTGGATATATTGCAGTTGTCCTGTCATTTTGTTATAGCACTGTACATCTTCTACCTGAAATTTTCTAGGATTTATGATTTGTTTATAAATAATGAGCAAAACTGATGATGTGAAATCTTCAAATAACATATAAAAAAGGTCCATCTAGTCAGTGCTATGGTTTTTCCAGTGGTCATGTATGGATGTGAGAGTTGGACTGTAAAGAAAGCTGAATGCCGAAGAATTGATGCTTTTGAACTATGGTGTTGGAGAAGACTCTTGGGAGTCCCTTTTCTGCAAGGAGATCCAGCCAGTCCATCCTAAAGGAAATCAGTCCTGGGTGTTCATTGGAGGACTGATGCTAAAGCTGAAAATCCAATACTTTGGCCACCTGATATAAAGAGTTGACTCATTGGAAAAGACCTCGATGCTGGGAAAGATTGAGGGCAGGAAGAGAAGGGACCGACAGAGGATGAGATGCCTGGATGGCATCACTGACTCGATGGACATGAGTTTGGGTGGATTCCAGGAGTTGTTGATGGACAGGGAGGCCTGACATGTTGTGGTTCATGGGGTCGCAAAGAGTTGGACACGACTGAGTGACTGAACTGAACTGATTTTGCACTTATTGTCATTTAAGGAAAAAAATGCCTGTGCAAAAACCCTGAAACTACAGACTTCATTTATATAGTACAGCCGAAGAGAGAGATGCAGTTTTGCTAAAGCAATTAACCCTGAGGGTGATCACAGTCTGTAGATCACAGGAGAACAGCAGATAGGAAATGTGATGAAACATTACAGGGTTATAGTCAGGAAAAGCTAGAATGTGAAAGACTTTATGGCGAAATGATCTGATTTTATCAACAAATACATTAAAAAGAAAAGAGGGAAGGAGGACCTTCAAGAGAAACTTAAAAATGCATCACCTTAATGTAATGTGTGGATCCTACTGGATTTTGAGTTAAACAAACTTGTAAAAAAAATAGAGAGCAAGAGAATCAAAGCTGTTTGTACACTTGTTGTATGTTTGATATAAAAGAAATGCTAATTTTAAAACCATTTTTTAATTCTGAAATGAAACTGGTATAGACAGCAACTCATAAGAAATGTATGGTGTGATGCATTATGATGAAGGGAGCACGTTTGTGGTTTTCATCCAGGTCAAGAAATTGAACTTAGCTCAGCACCATGGAAGCCCTGCATGTGCTGTGTCCCCACCACATCTGACCTTTGCCCTTCAAAAGAAGTCACTTTCTTCCTTTGGAATCCTTTGCTGTTTTCTTTAAAAAAAGAAAACATTTAATTGCCCAAGAGTGCTTCTCCATACAGTAGAGTTTAGTTTTCTCAGTTTTTTTTTTTAATTTATTAATTTTGGAGGGATTATGTTCTCTTAATTTATAGATTCTCCCTCCATCCCTCTCTTTTCTGTTGAGTAACTTACACAGTTTGCCCTATACATTTTTTTTTTGGCCACACCAGGTGGCTTATAGGGGATCTTTGTTCCCCAACCAGAGATTGTACCTGGGCCCTAGCAGTGAAAGTGTTGAGTCCTAACCACTGGACTCCGATGGAATTCCCAGTATATCGTTATCACTGCAGAATTTTTCTTGTAAGGCTAAGAGTGTTATTCTGTTCTTTCCCCTCCTGCTTTCTTACAGTATGGCATTTGACACTGAGACTTTCTTTGCTCAATTTGATGTGAAATTTGTTCTCTTTAACTTCCCTGGTTCCCTATCCTGCTGATTTTATGTTTTGTTAAAATATGGTGACTTTAAAAAAAGGTAGTTTGCTTTTTGAAATTTCCTGACTCTTTTCCCCTCTTCAGCTTTTATTTGGACTTTTTCTTTTATTGTCCCTTATTTCTGTGTTCAGTTCAGTTCAGTTGCTCAGTCGTGTCTGACTCTTTGCGACCCCATGAATCGCAGCACGCCAGGCCTCCCTGTCCATCACCAACTCCCGGAGTTCACCCAGACCCACGCCTATGGAGTCAGTGATGCCATCCAGCCATCTCATCCTCTGTCGTCCCCTTCTCCTCCTGCCCCCAATCCCTCCCAGCATCAGAGTCTTTTCCAATGAATCAACTCTTCGCATGAGGGGGCCAAAGTACTGGAGCTTCAGCTTCAGTATCATTCCTTCCAAAGAAATCCCAGGGCCGATCTCCTTCAGAATGGACTGGTTGGATCTCCTTGCAGTCCAAGGGACTCTCAAGAGTCTTCTCCAACACCACAGTTCAAAAGCATCAATTCTTCGACGCTGAGCCTTCTTTACAGTCCAACTCTCACATCCATACATGACTACTGGAAAAACCATAGCCTTGACTAGACGGACCTTAGTCGGCAAAGTAATGTCTCTGCTTTTGAATATACTATCTAGGTTGGTCATAACTTTTCTTCCAAGGAGTAAGCGCCTTTTAATTTTCTTCTGCGCTCAGCCTTCTTCACAGTCCGACTCTCACATCCATACATGACCACAGGTAAAACCATAGCCTTGACTAGACGGACCTTAGTCGGCAAAGTAATGTCTCTGCTTTTGAATATACTATCTAGGTTGGTCATAACTTTTCTTCCAAGGAGTAAGCGTCTTTTAATTTCATGGCTGCAGTCACCATCTGCAGTGATTCTGGAGCCCCAGAAAAATAAAGTCTGACACTGTTTGCACTGTTTTCCCATCTATTTCCCATGAAGTGATGGGACCAGGTGCCATGATCTTCATTTTCTGAATGTTGAGCTTTAAGCCAACTTTTTCACTCTCCTCTTTCACTTTCATCAAGAGGCTTTTTAGCTCCTCTTTACTTTCTGTCATAAGGGTGGTGTCATCTGCATATCTGAGATTATTGATATTTCTCCCAGCAATCTTGACTCCAGCTTGTGTTTCTTCCAGTTCAGTGTTTCTCATGATGTATTCTACATATATTATTCTACCCTCAGAAGTTTCTCCTTTGCGTGGGGCCCTTCCCTGGAACGGAGTCCTAGTTGTGAGTCCCACGTTCACAGAGCTCAGACTGCCATGTGTTTACCTAATGTGAGACTGAACAAAACCAGTTGGTCCATCATACTTGCCAGTGAAAACCTGTTAGCTGTTTCAGGGTTTTCTTATTCTCAGAATCATTAGAATCTCTGCAGTTTCCCTCTGCTTCCGTGACCGCTGATAACTGCAGGTCTTCTTGTACTTTATATCATGGAGATTTCTTTCCCCCTGGTTTTGTCATAGATGTGGTCCATTGGTTTCTGTTTTCATTTTTGCTCTAATGAGGGCCCTTGAGAAGACTGAAAAACTGTGTTGCCAATGGCCATCAGTATGGAACTGTGTGACCTTTTTTTTTGGTTGTTTATTTTAAAACTTGAGATTTTGTTTATTTATTTTTATTTTTTGGCTGTGGTGGGTGTTCCTTGCTGCGTGAGGGCTTTCTCTAGTTGTGGCAAGCAGGGGCTGCTGTTAGTTGCAGTGTAAGGGCTTCTCCCCACAGTGGCCTCTTTTGTGGAGCGTGGCCTGTTTTGTGGAGCACGGCGTCTAGGGTGCGTGCGCTAAAGTAGTTGCGGCTCATGGGCTCTGGAGCAATGGATGAGTAGTTGTGGTGCCTGGGCTTAGTTGCTCCGTGGCATGTGGGATTGTCCTGGACCGGGGATTGAACTGGTGTCCTTTGCATTGCAAGGCAGATTCTTAACCACTGGCCCACCAGAGAAATTACTTGTTAAAAGTGGTAATGGTGGTATGTTTTTAAAAGAAATCTCTGTGTTTTGGGAGTTCCTTGATGGTCTAGAGGTTATGTCTTTGGGCTTTCAGTGCCATGGCCCAGGTTTAATCTCTGTTAAGTGAACTGAGATTCTGCAAGCCACGTGATGTGGCCAAAAAAGCTAAATGAATAATTTTCGTGTTTTATTGAGAGATACTGAAACATGCATGAAATGTTATTTGGAGTGCGTATCAAAATGATCCAATGAAGTGTGGTAGGAAAGTGGAGGAAATAAGATTTGGTCATAAATTGATAACTACTAAATACTCATCATGGGTACATGGGAGTTTATTGTACTGTTCTTTCTTTTTACAAGTGGAAGTTTGGAAGTTTTGTAATAACTTAAAAAAAAAGACAAAGAATGTAATGAAAAGTTTTAATGTTAATTTTTCATAGCAAGCTTTCCATTTCTTCCCCTCTTTTCTTAGTTATTTGTATTCCAGCCATAGAAAAGAACATTCACTAAGAATACGTTACATAAATGACATCAGTGCATACAGCGGTGCTTGTCATCATGTCCTTTCTTTCTCCCATTTCTCTACACTCGTGTCTCTCGGGGTGCCTCTCATCAAGGTTGTGGGTGGACTTGTGTTGTGCCTGGGTATTGGTACATTTTCCTCTGAACATACCCCATAACTCATTCAGCCTTTCTTGTAAATATCTTACTGTGCTCCTTGGGTGATTTTTGCCTTTCTATATATACTCTTTTTTCGGTCCTGTTGGGTTTTTAGATGCAGTGTCATTCTTCCTGCTTCAGGGAAGGGCTTTGCATTAATCTGCATATTCTACTGAAGACTGCATTGTTACACCTACAGCTGAGATTTGTAAACTTAGTTTTCTGCAAGGTACATATTCTATTCCCTGGATAGCTTTTGATGTCTTCTAAGATAGACTTTTAATGTTCTGTTTTCAGAATAACAAAAACACCTACTTCGTGGAGTGATATTGGGAGGAGCTAGGTGAACTACTATAAGGAAAGTAGCTAAGCATAGAGCTCTTACTCCTGTCACATAATAAATGTTGAGTAGATGTTGCCTTTGTTTTCACTGATGTCTTATTATTTTATTACCTATTTAGAATATTTATTTTTTATCTTCTTTGGTTAGAAATTATTTTTAAAAATGTCTTGTATCTTAAATGACAGATAGCAGCTGATGAACCACCACCAGAAGGATGTAATTCATTTTTTTCAGTGCATGGAAAGAAGACTTGTGATTTTGATACCCTTGAGACTCTTCTACTAACAGCTTCTGAAAGGTACATTTGTGTTTATCTAAGTGTCAGCATTCATTGTGCTTTCTTCTTATTTTTCTTCTGGGTTTTGTAGTTCGTAAATATGGTGGTTTAGAATATGGATTCTGGAACCAGACTGACTAGATTTAAGTCCCAACTCCATCACTTAAAATAGTTTTGCCTACTTAAGCAAATTATATAACCTTTCTTTCCTCATCTTGTTTCGAAATAGAGATAATAAGAGTACTTACTGTTATTTAGTAATGACTGTATCAGAGAGGTTACATAGGCTTTTTCATCAGCTTAGTAAAGAATATTCTGTGTATTAAAACCAGTGCCTGAAGTAATGATATTAATGGTAATGAACTCTAAGGATAGTATTACTTTCAGACAAAGGAGATTATTTAGGATAATTGCAACCTTAATTTGAATATTAAGTTGGTAATGGCTGACTTTTTTGCTTAAAGGTAGGTTTCCTGTGATGGACAAGTAATAGGTCCTTCTTGCTCTCTGGCTAGGGCAGTAACCCCTCTGTGTATCCTCTCATGCTTTTCTAAATAAGATAATAGCAATCTCTCTCTTTGAGGTTGCTCTGTGCCAGAAGCGCCAAGGGTGTTTTAGGTGAGAAAATTCTTCTTTAGTGAGATTACCTACTCCACATCTGTCCTGTGCCCACCAAATGATATGAGTGCTTTTTCCTCAGGGTGATAACCAGAAATGCAGTGAGCAGCATTCAGCAATCTCAGTGGGGAGGTGTGGACTTTTGAAATTGGCTGCATGGCAAAGTGCTGTTCACTGGGGAAAACAAGTTGACTGACTTGAAAAATTCTTTGTTTCATTTGTTACAATAATGCAGACCTTTAAAAAGAAAAGAGTGATAATGTTTCCTCTTCTGAGATGTGGTAACTTTTTAATGGATTGGCATATATCCTCTTATACTTTTTTCTGTGGTTATACATTTATGCAGGTAGGTGGGTTTATTTTTATGAGAGGCATCTTCCACTTAGTACATTGCGAGGGGTTGGTGGGTCATAACGTCTGTGCCTTATGATCTGTTAATACCTGATGCCATCTTAAAGGGGTTTTCTTGAGGCGGGGAGTTTCAAAATTTATGATGAAAACCTAAATAAATGTTAGATCCAGTAGTAGGATGATCATAATGGTAAAAACGATAGAGAAGGGAGATGCTGTGATTGGGCAATTATATACTGCTGTTTTGCATTACTCACACTTAGGTTTTCAGATAAAAAGATAATTATATTCTATTAAGAGTAATTTACTAAAGTTTTAGTATTATGAGATCTGGATATGTATTTGTTTCCAGGCTCCCCATCTTCTTTAGGAATTGATAACAATTTCTAGTCAAAGTCTACATTTTATAATTTATATAATTTACATTTGTTATTTTTAATTATGGACCAGTAAGACTTATATCTGACAGTATTCTTACTAACTAAAAACTATTTAAGATTGTGATTTTCAATTTTCTATTAAGATGCTTATAATCTTCACTTAAATTATCATTGCTGTAGCTTCATTTTGTACTGTTTTTAGCATTTAAAAACTTTTTTAAAGTTAACAGCTTTTAATATTTATTTTCAGACCAAAACCTTTATTGTTCAAAGGAGATCACAGATACCCCTCATCTAATCCTGAAAGCTCAGTGGTTATTTTCTACTCTGAGATTGGCTCTAAGGAGTTTTATCATTTTCACCGACAACTTATTTCAAAAAGCAATGCAGGCAAAATAAATTACATATTCAGACATTATGTATCAGTAAGTATTGACTTGTTTTATAACTGTTTTGTATGTTAATTTGCCCATGACAACCTTAGCCCTTAAGCTAATAATTTCCCCCTTTATAAAATGACTTGAACTACTTCTTTGGAAACGGGTACTTTCATCAAATCTGTTATTTATACTTTGCTTGCCTTACTGAAGAAATGTAAACAATTATGCTTTTAAAATGACTATATAAAGTTATGCTTTAAAATTTTAAAATAAAATTATGCTTTAAAAATAGTTTCCCAGGTGGCTCAGTGGTGAAGAATCCATTTGCCAAGCAGGAGATGCAGGTTTGATCCCTGGATCAGAAGATCCCCTGGAGAAGGAAATAGCAACCCACTCCAGTATTCTTGCCTGGGAAATCCTGTGGGCAGAGAAGCCTGGTGGGCTACAGTCCACGGGGTCACAAAGAGTCAGATACGACTTAGTTATTAAACAACACCAGTATAAAAGTTACGTTCTATTTCAAAATGAACTATGTGTATTTAATTTCATCCAGGTTTAATATGGGCATCATACTATGAAACTGATTCTTGAATTCAGTTCCTTTCTAAACCTTTTTTTTCCCCCTCCTTTTTGGGATTTTTCATTTGATAGAAGGAGGAGAATGTCTAAAGAGATAAAATCTAGCAGAATTGGTTTGAAATTAAGGTTTTCAAACTTGTAGCATTTAGCATTTAAAATATTTATATGTAAAAATCATTAGCCTTTAAAGTCTCTTTGTCATATTGAGCTCAGTAAATACTGTTAAGTCCATGTGGAATACAAATTTTAAAGGAAAACTTACATGAGCAGAAGCAGATTTGTCAATATCCAGTTTTTGATCCTGTCCCACTATGCTCTATTGCTGGTATTAAAAGGCCATCCTCATTCAGGATGATGGTAAGCCTGTGACATTTGGTCAGCCCAAACCCTACCTGAAGACATTTACATTCAATAAAAAAATGTACACACACAAACACACACGTTTACACACATGGTCTCAACAAAGCACTTCAATGTTTGAAACCTTACCACTTTTCAACCCTGTGTAGGTCCAGAACTTCTTTTTTATTTTCTCCATTTCTTCATATGGTTTGGTGACCATTACGCTTTCCACTATGCCTTCATCCAGTTTTGTTTCTTCCTTGGAATTTCAGTTCTCACACTTGTGGCAGGATCCACAATCTGAGGATTTCCATAGAAGTTCAAGCGTATCATGAGTGCCTAATCCTAGGTGATGACTGCATGACATTAATGTGGTTGCACTCTGTATGCCGTGGTGCATTAGGAGCTAGGTGGTCATGAGGGCGTGGGAGCTCGGTGGTGATGGAATGCTTGCTCTGTCTGCGAACCCCAGGAAGGAGCCTGTTTACCTCTCTGGCTATGGTGTGGAGTTGGCCATTAAGAGCACCGAGTACAAGGCCAAGGATGATACTCAGGTGAAAGGTGAATTTGTAAATTAAGACCAACGCGTTTTCTTTAGATACGACAAGTTAAAGGGGAATTTTTTTCTTTAATGAAAGAGAATAGATTTAGGAGAATGATGAAGCTGTGTTTAAATCTTGGTTCTGTTATATTTGAGTTGGGTGACAAATTCTGTAGGTCCTAATTTTTTACTCTGTAGAACGTGGTTAATGATATATGCCTCTTAAAGTATTTGTGAGGAGATGTGTAGGTAAAAAAATTTTACAGAGTTTTTTGAACAATAAAGTTCAATAAGTAGTAGCTACTGTTATTGATAATAAGTAGCTCACAAATAGTAATTAACTTGTGATCCAATATGAAATCTTAAACTATTATGTAATTAACAAACAGTTTAATTTTTTGTTCTTGTTGTCTTTTTCTGACTTGGAACAGTTTATTATGGATACTTCTTGTAATATGCTAGGGTTTTGAATTTCAACAAGGTTTATTTATGTGTACTCTTTTTATGTCTCTTGCTTTATTTTAAAGGTAAAAATGATTGATTTTGGTACATGGAAGGTAGCCTAGTACTTCATCATTTTGTTCTCAGTAATTATATCTAGGATTAAGTTGCCTAGTTACAAATTCCTCAGAATTTTGATATTGACATACCTATTATTCTTAATTTTGAAGTATTTAAATGTAAAAATTTCCAAAGTTCAAGAAAAAATACATTCTTACCTTATCCAGGAACACAGGATATATCAAAAACACATTTATAAATGCTATTATAGTTTCAGGTATTTTAAAATGTTTCCTTATATTTTTCAAATTTTATGAAGTTAATATTTTTATATTCTGAATGATTAGACATGTAATTGCTGTGCTTTTGTAGGAGCTGAAGTTAACACCACAGTGATTGGTGAAAGTGATCCTATTGATGAAGTTCAAGGATTTCTCTTTGGAAGTTAAGGTATGTATATTCTTTTGGGAGAGGGTTTTACTCTGTTAAACTCTTTAGACTTCTTAGCATTGTAAGTATCATCTTTCTCATTACTATATCTCCTGTTTCTCAAGAGTACTTTACATATGTAATCTGATATGAGAAGATGACCATTTAGTTTCTAATGTGTTTATGATTTTTAGTAATTCTGAAGCACATTATTTTTTAGTAATTCTGAAGCACATTATTTTTACATGATGCTATGACTGCCTGCTTATGGCTTAAGTTGATTTCCCTTTTTGGACCTTGTAGTTGATGGCATTAAAGTTACATTCCACTTTTTGATTCACATAGTAGAAGAAATCTAATAATTTTATGTAATCTTTTCCTGAGAAAATCAAGTGTATTTTAACTTAAAGAGGTTTTGGCTATTTTTTTTTTGCTTGTTTTTTGTCTCTTTAAAAAAAAAATTACTGAAGTATAGTTGATTTACAATGTTGCATTTATAGCTATTTACTTATGCTCAGCATAGCTTGAAAAATTGCAAAAGAGTTATAATAGGTATGGAGGATTTTATATGTTCAGTTGAAATACATTTTATTGCAATTTGCTTTTTATGAAATAAGATAGAAAATGGCTTTTTGAAGAAAATTTCGTTAACTGTTTATAAAAGCATCTTAGAATTTTTTACCTGAAAAATCTTCTTAGCTCTTATTTTAAATGTTGCAGCTATTTCTGATATGTCTTCTCATTGTTCTGAGCCCTGAATTCTGCTCAGGGCTCAGGGAAATCTTAATTAGGACATCTATGGTGTGCTTTTTTAAAAAATAGAAATAGTATATATAGGTGTAGTTTCATATACTTTAGCTTTAACATTTGGTTGTGTAAAATGATGTAACTAAAGTTTAGCAGAGATGATTTCGTGTTGAGTGACTGCACATACTGAGTTCATCCTGTGCATATGTACATTTCTGTGTGTTGAACACCAATTATGGCCTCATTAGTATGCAGTCAGGTTCCATTCTTATTGCATCTAGATTTCCATATTCCTTTTCATATTCACGTTTTATGTTTGTTTTTTTTTGGATAGCATTATGATTTCATGTATTTACAGCACAAAGGTATTGTGTAGAATATTGAAGACATTTTCCTTTATGGACAATCAGAATAGTCATTTTGCTATTTAAAGTAATTGACCCATTTTAAGACACTTTTATTATGAAGAAAGGTTTGTAATGACTCGAAAGTATTGGTTGGATGGTGAGTGATCTGAGTAAATGTTTTACTTTTGGCATGTTGTATTTAAGAAATTTTGAGTTATAATATTTAAAAACAATTAGTGTATTCCATCTGTGTTTCTGATCTAAATGGTGTGTCTCTGCCTCTGAAAATTTGTTTTACTAACTTTAAATAGAATGCACTATATTTTGAGATAAAACTAGGCAAAATCCTGTTATTTTGCATAGCTTGAATTATTTTCATATGAGTAAAGGATTTATGGGCAGGTATTGAAAGAAATTCATTTTGGGACTGGCAGCAAGATATTTCCAGTTTTATTTTGAGAAATTAAAAAGATGCAGGAAAAGAGAATAATATACCCACATACTCACCACTCAAAATTGATTGTTGCTATCATACTTGCTTTTCTGTATGAAAAAACTGTGAATTGAGTGTTTTTCCCTTCAACATAATGCCTTCTTTTCCTTAAAGAAAGAAAAGAAGAAACAAGTTGAGTAAAACACAGTGAACAGAGTTGAGGTCCTCTCTGTTCCATACTCTCAGTCCTGCTCCTCTCCATCCTCTCAAAGAAAGAATCACTATTGTAGTGATGCATTTTAAAAATCTGTGTTAGTTTTTAAATGAACTTATTAATTTTTTAAAAGAAAAGTAGTTATACTTTAATATTTTTCCTATATTATAGGATTTTTTCTATTATGTAGAGGGAAAAGTCATGAAGATAAATTTGAGGTCAACTTCTACATGCTTTGGGAAAGAAAAGACACATGAAAGGAATTGATTTTGTGTTTCTTTCAGAGACCTGCACCCTGACCTGAAGGGACAGTTGAAGAACTCAGAAAGCATCTCGTTGAGAGCACCAATGAAATGGCACCTTTAAAAGTCTGGCAGTTGCAAGGTAATAAAAATGTAGAAGAATCATTCTAAATTTTACAGTGTTAAAAAAGTTAGAATTTGTATTTGTTTGTATTTATTCACAGATTTTAAGGGTCATGTGATTTATTATGATTTATCAGAAATGGAAGGAAGTCCTTTTGTAGACAGATAACACTTAGCAGAATAAGATATATTTATAGAAGAGTACCAGATCTTTCTCTCTTTGACCAGATTGTTAGTTTATAAAACTAGAAACAAGCTTGTCAGAATCTTTGCGTTTCTATATGTACACATTTATTAAACAGTTGGATGCTAAAGGCATCTCAGTATGGCAGGAATTGCTCTTCTGGTCCAAAGAACTATATATCAAAGTTTTTTTCCCAAGATAATTTAATAAAATCTTTTGCTGTACTTTGTGATATGTTGTAAATTCAGAAGAAGGAAAAGGATTTGGGATGGATTAATCCTGTGCTAAGTGTGTCGGTATGTACCTAGTGTTCATGCGGGCAGACTGAGGAACGGCTACAGTAAACACCCTAGGGGCCTGTGAATTGAGGAAAACCTGGACACGCTCTGAAATGGTGGCATTCTAAGGCATTCTTAATTACCAAGAAAATAATGGGAAATAAATGTTTTTTCCTATTTCTCATTGTGTTAGATTAGCACACTTCAACTTCTCTTTGACATTGTTGCAGATCTAAGTTTTCAGACTGCTGCACGGATCTTGGCTGCACCTATTGAGTTAGCGCTCGTGATTATGAAGGATCTCAGTCAAAACTTTCCTACCAAAGCAAGGTAACACAGAGTAATACAGTTTTGAGACAGTCTTCTTTTTAACATGTGTCTAATTATGTCCATGCTTACGCCATGTTGAAGCCACTAAAATATGAAAATGCTTAGAAAATTAAAGTTCTGTTGCTATCAGTGCTGTACTATTAATGGTACCATCTTTTCAAGAAGACACCCTTGCATTGTGTGTTGAAGAGAGTAACTTTGCAAATAATCACATTCCTCAGCAATAAAACAGAAATAACAGTACCTGCCTTTCAGGATTAGATGAGTTAACAAAATATAATGTATGCTGCTGCTGCTGCTGCTGCTAAGTCGCTTCAGTCGTGTCCGACTCTGTGCGACCCCATAGACGGCAGCCCATTAGGCTCCTCCGTCCCTGGGATTCTCCAGGCAAGAACACTGGAGTGGGCTGCCATTTCCTTCTCCAATGCATGAAAGTGGAAAGTGAAAGTGAAGTCGCTCAGTTGTGTCCAACTCTGTGCGATCCCATGGACTACAGCCTACCAGGCTCCTCCGCCCATGGGATTTTCTAGGCAAGAGTACTGGAGTAGGTTGCCAGACGTAACTAATCTAGGGTCTGGTGTGGACTCTAGTGCTTTTCTTCCTAAACAATTTCATATATATCGTCTTAATCAATCTTGATGAAGGAAATGAATTATAGAAGCTGACTTATTTATAGTGACTGATTAAGGTTTTGAATGCAGCTTTTCTGCATTGCTTTCAGTTGTATAAAGGTCCTCTACTTCTCATAAATATGAGGCAAACTTGTTTTAAAAGCCACATTTTCAAAAACTTAAATGATTGTCAGTCCTTTACTTGAGTAATTGAATGAGGTGTTTTAACTGAGATGCTTTTGTAAATAAACTTGTTTACTTGGTTAGTCTTGGAAAACAGTTAGATAGGACTTAAAAATAATGTAGTAATACTTATTTAGTCATGTGTGCTGTTGATATGTGCATGCGAAGTTGCTTCAGTTGTGTCTCATTCTTTGTGACCTTGTGGACTGTAGCCCACCAGGCTTCTCTGTCCATGGGGATTCTCCAGGCAAGAATACTGGAGTGGGTTGCCATGCCCTCCTCCAAGGGATCAAACCCTATCTCTTATGTATCCTGTATTAGCAGGTGGGTTCTTTACTACTAGCGGCATCTGGGAAGCCCTGTTGAAGACATACATATGCTTAAAAAGGTTGAGCAGTCTGTAGCCTTAATTATTTAACATTATCCTTTTATTCTATGAGCTGTAGAGATGATGTATAGAAATAGAGTTGCATATATTTAACTAAGTTCCTAGAAATAACTGTACTTCCATTAAAATCAGCTATTACTATTACTTTTCCTTGGTTTTATATCTTATGATAATGAATAAATATACACATCTGAGAGGAGAAATTTATTTTATCAATTGTAAAGGTTTAGAGTTTTTTCCATTTAGTTTTTTTTTGTAATTTATTGAACAGTGTGTTGTTTCATATAGGGAAATTGAAGTCATGTATATCAAATACTAAACCAATCACTGATAATATTTTTCTTTCCTTAGAGCAATAACAAAAACAGCCGTGAGTTCAGAACTTAGAGCTGAAGTGGAAGAGAATCAGAAGGTACTAACCAGTGGAAAATAGTAACCTCTTTATTTTGTATTATATCTTTAAAGATGCACAAATGTGAGTTAAATTAGTGACATTTAATGGTTTTACTCTTCTTTTATTAAAGACGATGGTATTTTGATTCATTTCTGGAATCTTTTTTATACTTTCCATTTTAAATCACAGTTGAATATGAATATAACTCAAATAACATTATCAGTTTCTTTAGAAAAATAACATCCCCCCTAACATATCCCACTCCCTATGTATCCCCCTTCCCAGAAACATCTGCTTTCAACTCCTGATTTCTTTTGATATTTATCTCTGGATTCCAGCAAGCTCAAATTGGTACTTTCTCATTTTCCAGTCTCATATATTGGCTTCTGTTACAACGGTGAGGGTTAACTTTCTTTCACTGCACTCCCTCTCCTCCCACTGTCTACCAATACTTCATATTGGCACTGTCCCCGTCTCTCTACTCTCCCTTTAGTTTTGTCATGATTATATCAATTTTGATCTGCTTTACTGTGGACTGGTTGTTCTTTGTGTCTAGTGTTGTGCTGTGCTTAGTTGCTTAGTAATGCTCGACTCTTTGCGACCCCATTGATTGTAGCCCACCAGGCTCCTCTCTCCATGGGGATTCTTCAGCAAGAATACTGGAGTGGGTTGCCATGCCCTCCTCTCTTTATGTCTAGTACATATCAGTTATCCTGGGACCTTCCTTTAACCTCTTTTGTTGAATCTCCTGTCTCTTGGATTCCATGTCTTCTTTGATTTTGGTTTACTCCCTTATTTTGGTGCAGCAAATCATTCTTCATGAGAAGGGTTGTGTGTGAGGTAAATTCTAGGAAATCAGTTTTCCTTTTTTTTTTTTTTTGACCATGCTGTGTTGCATGGATCTCAGTACCCTGAGAAGGGATCGAACCCACACCTCCTGCAATGAAAGGGCAGAGTCTTAACCACTGGACTGTCAGGGAAGTCCCTTCTGTTTCTATCAGTAGCTTGGCTGGGTATAGAATTCTAGGTTGGAAGTTATTTAGAAGTTTGAAGGCGTTGCTCTTTGGAATTTTGGTTTCCATTATGGCTTTTGAGAAGTCTGAAGCCTTTATATGCTGTTGTGTGGTTTTTTTTTTCTTTTGAATCATAGGATCTTTTCTTTGACCCTAGTAATCTGAAATTTCACAGTGATAATGCCGAGAAGGACAATGCCAAAGAATGTTTAAACTATTGTAAAATTGCACTCATTTCACATTCTAGCAAGATTATGATCAAAATCCTTCAAGCTAGGCTTCAGCAGTACGTGAATTAATAACTTTCAGATGTACACACTGGGTTTAGAAAAGGCAGAGGAACAAGAGATCAATTTGCTAACATTGTTTGATCATGGAGAAAGCAGGGGAATTCCAGAAAATCATCTGCTTCATTGGCTGCATTAAAGCCTTTGAATGTGTAGGTCACAAAAAAATTGTGGAAAGTTCTTAGAGAGATGAGAATACCAGGTCACCTTACCTGTTTCCTAAGAAACCTGTATGCAGGTCAAGAAGCAACAGAACCAGATGTGCAACAACTGACTGGTTCAAAATTGGGAAAGGAGTACATATTGTCACCCTGCTTATTTAAGTTGTATGCAGAGTACATCATGGGAAATGCTGGGCTGGATGAATCCCAACTGGGAGTTAAGATTCCTGGGAGAAACATCAACATCCTCAGATAGGCAGATGGTGCCAGTCTGATGGAAGAAAGTGAAGAGAAACTAAAGAGCCCCATGAAAAGGGTGAAAGAGGAGAGTGAAAAAGCTGGCTTGAAACTCAACATTCAAAAATCTAAGGTCATGGCATCAAGTCCCATCACCTCATGGCAAATAGAAGGGGGAAAACTGGAACAGTGACAGATTTTATTTTCTTGGGCTCCAGAGTCACTGTGGATGGTGATTGTAGGCATGACATTAAAAGATGCTTATTCCTTGGAAGGAAAGCTATAACAAGCATAGACAGCATGTTAAAAAGCAGAGACATCACTTTGCCAACAAGGGTCCGTATAGTCAGAGCTATGGTTTTTCCCGGAGTCGTGTACAGATGTGAGAGTTGGACCATAAGGAAGGCTGAGTGCTGAAGAATTGATAATTTGGAACTGCGGTGCTGGAGAAGCTTCTTGAGAGTCCCTTGGACAGAAGGGAGATCAAACCAGTCCATCCTAAAGGAAATTAACCTTGAATATTCATTGGAAGGACTGATGGTAAAGTTGAAGCTCCAGTACTTTGGTCCCCTAATGTGAAGAACATTGGAAAAGACCCTGATGCTGGGAAAGATTGAAGGCTAAAGGAGAAGAGGGTGGCAGAGGATGAGATGGTTAGATGACATCACTGACTCAATGAACATTATTCTGAGCAAACTCTGTGAAGTAGTAGAGGATGGAGGAGCCTCATGTGCTACAGTCCATGGAGGTGCCAAGAGCTGGACACCAATTAGCACCTGAACCACAACAACAATGCCTTTTAAAAAAGTCTTTGTACTTTTTAGTGGTTGGTGGAACCTTTACATCTGGAAAATCATTTCCTTTAGTTTTGGGAAATTTTCTGGACTTATTTCTTTGCATTTGGTCTGTTTGTTTTCTCTTTTCTGTTTTTCTAGAACTCCTCTTTACTTTTAAGATGTTATACCCTCTTGATTTGTTTGACTTAATTAAAAACCTTTATTTCTTTTTTTCTAGTTCTTTTGTCTTTTATTTTTAAACTTAATGGGATGGATTTTCAGACCATTTGTTAAGATTCTTTTCTTTAGTTGTCAAATTTCTAATTTGCAAGGGTGATTGTTACTGGGTTCTTCTTTTTATGATGTTACTTTTCTGAAGGTATCAGTGGTTCATGTGTGTGTTTTCTTCTCTTTTCATAGTCTGTTTCCTTTTAAGTTGCCTTTCTTTTTGTCTTGGCCTCTTGTCTTAAATGTTGGAGGCTTTCCTGAGATACCTGGTGATCTCTCACTAACTGCTTGTATTGGAGAGCAAGGCAATAAAAAACTGATTGAAAGCCCTAAGAATGCCCCTCTGTGACTGTAGGCTAAGGGGAGATGGCCATTTCTTAGGGCACTCCAGTGACAGATCTTTAAACTTTTTGTCTTAAGCTGTGTAGTCTCCAGAAAAGGATCTTCTCATGTTCTGCCTGGCAGGGTTGTTGAAGCCCAGTAGAACAGAGCATTTGATAACTTCCGCTCGGTCACCTGTTTTCAGCATGGGATTCCCCGCCCTCAGCTGTGTTTCATTTCTCATAGATCCTAGTCAGTCTTTCCCACAGTCACAGGGTGCTGTATTCACAGCCTTGGAGTGAGCAGATGCGGAGTTTTTCTTTCCCCTGTAAAAATTTCTGATTCTCATTGATGCAGTTTTCTATTATCTACCCTTCTCTTGCTTATCGTTTATCTTCTCAGGGCAAAGAAGCAAAACCTGTGGCTTTGGCATTGTTTTGTTTTATGTTTTTCCCCCACAGTGCTAGATAGATCTTAGAGTTCATTTCTCTTGGTCCACTGACTGTGGGGTCATGAAGGGAGCTCAGCGGTCCCTGCTGCTCACTCCCAGCCCTGGGAGAGCTTAGGGATGTAAGTTCTGTCCCTAGCATCTGATTTGTTTCTTTCGTTCTCTATTGTCTGGTGTCTAATACATGGTTAACAGTTCCGGTTTCCTTGGAGAGGAAGAATTGAATGGAAAAGATAGAAGTCAATGAAGCTATGATATGGCATCCAAGCAGTGTTTCCAGTGGGTTAGGCAGTTCTGAAGGCTGCAAGGGCTGTGCAGTCGTGTGTGTTCCACCATGACTGTGAGCATCAGTTGGAGGGCCCCCGAAAGGCCAGGCCTTAGAGAGCTTGGGTGCATATAGGTGCCGCCCTTAGCTCAGCAACTCAGTTTCTTGGTATGCCTTAGTTTGGAGGTTTAAGGGAGGTATAGGGTTTTGAAACCCTTTTGGATCAGATCCCTGAACTTCATCCAGAAGGCCAGCTGTTAGTCACTACTGGCTCAACCTTGACTAGCATCACCGACAGGCAAGGGTAGCAGAAAAGTAAATCTCAGCACTTGGCTTGTTGAATACCCTCCCTACCCCAACATTGTAAGAAACAGTGTAATGATCATTGTCAATATTTGTACATAAAGCCAGAAACGTGGATATTTTTTTTAAACATTCTCTTCCTACTCCTTAATCAATTTTTAATATTTCAGTATTTCAAGGGAACTTTAGGGTTACAGCCTGGAGATTCAGCACTGTTCATCAATGGACTTCATATTGATTTAGAGACACAAGACATATTCAGGTATGGATAAATATTTTTCACTCTGAAAAGTTTTAACAATGTTTGGCTCCTTGTGACATGTCCAGACTGTTGCTCCTCCTTGATGTGACATGCTGCAGAACCTGAGGACCTACCAGCCCAGGGAGTGCATTTAGGTCGTCCGTATTCTGGCTGGGATGGGCAGAAGGATACTTGGCCATTTTTCATAATAATGTACATCTGATACCTTGAACATTTAAGGTCCAAGTGTCTATTGTTTGAACAGCTATCTTTTTGTTAAAATGTGGTTTAGGATTAAATTTCTCTAAATTGTCCCCATGAATTTTGGGATAGGTGGGTATGGAAGACAAGTGGAATTTTGATTTTATCTTTGAAATTAAAAGTGACATAGTGGACACAAAGGCTTTATAATAGTGAAAACAAAAGCTATGGTTGGTTAATGCAGCAGCTTCCACAGTAGATACTTTTCACATTAATTTAATTAAGCTTTTATGTCCACATACTGCTTTCAGACCTAGTAAAAAAAATTGGTAAAGAACACATTAAAAGACTGCCGTTGTTTTTATTTCATATTAAAAAAACCTTTAATTTCCCATACTATTACAAACTGTGTACTAGCTTTTCGTAAACACTTTTCAATAATGCAGAGATAAAGGAACTAAACAGTAAAGTCTTCATTTCGTTTCATCTTATTTAATCTTCCTTACCCTGCAGACCTTTTAAGTTGGGTGTGAATTCCTCCAGACCTTCTTCTGTGACCATATGTATGTGGGCCTTGTGGGAATTGATACTGATATTGAAACACATATTATTTAGTGTATTTTTTGTTATTACGAAATTATTTTCAGATAGTTGTAGATTCATGTGCAGTTATAAGAAATATCACAGGGAGATTAGTGTTTTTAAAAACATACAGTGTAAAATCCAGATTTAGGATTATTTCATCCTCAAATTGTGTGTGTGTATGTAGTTAATCTCTACACAGTGTATACATTGATAAGTATAAATAAATATCAACCAAAAAGCAAGTCTTAACCACTCTGTTCTGCGTGTGTGGACAAAATGAAGCAAGGGAAGAACCTCCTCTTTTGATTTCTCAACTAGTGTGATGGGGCATTGAGTTTGAACTGATGAATTTTTTCATGGTGAGAAATTTTTTTTAGGGCCCCTTTTCCTAAATACTGTTTTTTTCCCCCAGTCTGTTTGATATACTGAGGAATGAAGCTCGGGTGATGGAGGGTCTGCATAGACTGGGAATAGAAGGCCTTTCTCTGCATAATGTCTTGAAACTGAATATACAGCCCTCTGAGGCCGACTATGCTGTAGACATCAGGAGCCCTGCTATTTCGGTAGGTATTCCGTGAGTGTCCAGGGGGTGATCTGGCCAATTATTTTATTATGGATTTCGCATTTGTCTTCTATGAAAGATAAGTTATTCCTGTCATCTCTTTCATTGGCATCAAAGATTTTCAACAACTGCTATATGGCATATGTGTATATAATAAAGTAGGCTCTTAAATGCTCCAGAAAGTTGAGTCATTTGTTTTAATGTGGTGAAGACAGTGATTTTTTGAATTTTATGTCTCCTTAGGAATCAACTGAGTACCTCTTGGGAAAGTGTTTAATTTTTTTTTAGTTGCATGCTAATCTTGTGTGATTTTGTTTAAAAATATTATTTTAGCTACCAAGCCTCTTTAAGAAAAGACTTTGACATTTTATGCTGAATGATTTGTATAGATTAATACCTGCTGTGTGATGTCTCTGGGCCTTTGTCTCCTCAGACATGAGAGACTAGAGGGATTAGAGCTGCCTGGGGTAGTTGTGGTGAAAGAGACACAAGCGGTAGAGATGTACCCGGGCCTTTAGCGCCCCAGGCCCTTTTTCGTGCTGTCTGTTCTGCATTTATTTTAGGGAATTTTTTTGGAAAGGGGAGTAATATAGAATGTAGATGTTTCCTACTTGAATTCTCACTTGGTGTTATAACTGTTACGTTGATGAATACTGTTATGTGATTTGTTTTTCTGTAGAATTTTTTTCATTACAGAGTAAGGATATTGACATAATTAACAATCATAGGACCCATTGCCATACTAAATGTTAGTTTAATCATTTCATGTTTTCTTGGAAGAAAAAATGTTTCAGTCAGAGTCCTCTTTTTATCTCTTCCTAGGTCCACCCCTCTCCTCCCTGCAGGTAATTCATCTTTTGAATTGGGCATGTATCCCTCCTGTCACTTATTTGATCATTTTCTTCCCTGTCATATGTTTTTAAAATTTTGAAAAATGCCATATCTCAGTATCCTTCATCAAATTTTTAAAAAATGAGTTACTCAACAATTTTTTTAAGACTTATCTGCTTGATACATAAAGGTCTAGTTTATCATATCATGTTTTATATTTTTCTTATTTTTTAAAAATATTTTTTATAAAGTCATAATGTGGAACTTAAGGCATACAAAAGAGTGTGTATTGAAAAAACTCTTCACCGAGCTGTCCAATTTTTTTCCTAGAAACAACAGGCTTTATCAGTTCATTGTATATCCTTTAAGAAATACTCTTTATATACATGAACAAAGTATAATTCACATACTTTCCCACCCTGCTTTTTTGTACAAATATTATGTACCATTTAATTCATTCATTTTTTATGAATATTTCAGTCAGTTCAGTCTCTCAGTTGTGTCCGACTCTTTGCGATCCCATGAATCGCAGCATACCAGGCCTCCCTGTCCATCACCAACTCCCAGAGTTCACCCAAACTCTTGTCCATCCAGTCGGTGATGCCATCCAGCCATTTCATCCTCTGTCGTCCCCTTCTCCTTCTGTCCCCAATAACCCTCAGTATCAGAGTCTTTTCCAATGATTCAACTCTTCGCATGAGGTTGCCAAAGTACTGGAGTTTCAACTTTAGCATCATTCCTTCCAAAGAACACCCAGAACTGATCTCCCTCAGAATGGACTGGTTGGATCTCCTTGCAGTCCAAGACACTCTCAAGAGTTCTCCAACACCACAGTTCAAAAGCAACTCTATTATTGTGTATAGACAGAAAAAATAGAGTGAGTTGACAGGCCACTAGACTTGGATAAAAACTTCTTGTATACTATGACTCTGTAAGTACCCATTTTGACTCAGTTCAGTTCAGTCGCTCAGCCGTGTCCGACTCTTTGCGACCCCATGAATCGCAGCATGCCAGGCCTCCCTGTCCATCACCAATTCCCGGAGTTTACTCAGACTCACATCCATCGAGTCAGTGATGCCATCCAGCCATCTCATCCTCTGTCTTCCCCTTCTCCTCCTGCCCCAGTCCCTCCCAGCATCAGGGACTTTTCCAATGAGTCAACTCTTCACATGAGGTTGCCAAAGTATTGGAGTTTCAGCTTTAGCATCATTCCTTCCAATGAACACCTAGGACTGATCTCCTTCAGAATGGACTGGTTGGATCCCCTTGCAGTCCAAGGGACTCTCAAGAGCCTTCTCCAGCATCACAGTTCAAAAGCATCAATTCTTTGGTGCTCAGCCTTCTTACAGTCCAACTCTGACATCCGTACATAACCCCTGGAAAAACCATAGTCTTGACTAGACAGACCTTTGTTGGCAAAGTAACGTCTCTGCTTTTTAATATGCTATCTAGGTTAGTCGTAACTTTCCCTCCAAGGAGTAAGCATGAATGTTGAGCTTTGAGCCAACTTTTTCACTCTCCTCTTTCACTTTCATCAAGAGGTTTTTTAGTTCCTCTTCACTTTCTGCCCTAAGGGTGGTGTCATCTACATATCTGAGGTTATTGATATTTCTCCCAGCAATCTTGATTCCAGCTTGTGCTTCCAGCCTAGTGTTTCTCATGATGTACTTTGCATATAAGTTAAATAAGCAAGGTGACAATATACAGTCTTGACGTACTCCTTTTCCTATTTGGAACCAGTCTGTTGTTCCATGTCCAATTCTAACTGTTGCTTCCTGACCTGCATATACATTTCTCAAGAGGCAACTCAGGTAGTCTAGTATTCCCATCTCTTGAAGAATTTTCCAGTTTATTGTGATCCACACAGCCAAAGGCTTTGGCATAGTCAATAAAGCAGAAATAGATGTTTTTCTGGAATTCTCTTGCTTTTCCCATGATCCAGCGGATGTTGGCAATTTGATCTCTGGTTCCTCTGCCTTTTCTAAAACCAACTTGAACATCTGGAAGTTCACAGTTCATGTATTGCTGAAGCCTGGCTTGGAGAATTTTGAGCATTGCTTTACTAGCGTGTGAGATGAGTGCAATTGTGCAGTAGTCTGAGCATTCTTTGGCATTGCCTTTCTTTGGAATTGGAATGAAAACTGACCTTTTCCAGTCCTGTGGCCACTGTTGAATTAATTTTTTACTGTTTTGAGCAGTATTGTTATGGCCCTTTTGTACCTCTCCCTTTGTACATTTGAGAATTTAATATTTGGGATAGATACCGAGAGCTGCAGTACTTGGTGGTAGGATAGTAGCAAAATTTCATCTTTGAAGTGAAGTAAAAGTTGTTCAGTCATGTCCAACTTCTTGCGACCCCATGGACTCCTCTAAGCCAGAATACCAGAGTGGGTAGCCTTGTAGGGTAGATACCTGGAGCTGCAGTACTTTGTGGTTGGATAGTAACAAAAGTTCCATCTTTAGTAAGTCATTTTTTCCAAAGTGACTGTTTCAGACTTCAGAATTGGATGAAAATGCCCATTGTTCTATATTTTTGCCTATTCTTGGATATTGACAATATGAATGAAATTACATTGTGCTTAGTTTATATTTCTTGGATTACTAGTGAAGGTGTGTATCTTTCCTTGTGTTAATTGCCCATTTAAAATTCCTCTATAAATTCCTTATTCATATTTTTGACTCATTTCTATTTCTTGTTTGTTCCTTGCCTTTTTAAATTGATATGTTAGATTTCTGTAGATATTCTTGACACAAGTCCTTTATTGATTTTGTAAGTTGCAAATACCTCCTTATATTCTGTGGCTTGTGTTTTAGTCACTTAAAAAAAATTATTTATTGATTTATTTTTGGCTGTGCTAAGTCTTCATTGCTACATCCGGTCTTTCTGTCGAGAACAGGGGCTCCTTCCTAGTTGCTGTGTGTGGGTGTCCCCTTGCAGTGGCTTCTTTTGTTGCGGGGCACAGGCTCTATGCTTGTGGGCTTCAGCAGTTCTGGCACATAGGCTTAGTTGGCCCAAAGCATGTGGGGTCTTCCTGGACCAGAGATCGAACCTGTGCTCTCTGCACTGGCGACATTACCACTGGCCCACAGGGATGTCCTGGTCACTCATTTTTCTACTTGATCTATTTGTGAAAATGGTCTTTTCCTATGTGCTTGTTCTTGAAATAAAGTCTTACTGTTACTTTTGCAGATTTCACTGGTGGTAACTAAAGCATATACACCGTGTTGTGTTCTTTTTTTGTAGTGGATCAACAACCTGGAAGTTGATAGCAGATACAATTCATGGCCTTCTAGTCTACAAGAATTGCTTCGCCCCACCTTTCCTGGCGTCATCCGACAGATCAGGAAGAACTTGCACAACATGGTAAGTGAAGCTCCTTGTTGCTGGACACGATCTCTGTTTCTCCCTTGCCTGCTTCCTTTTCTCTCATATCTAGTGTTCACTTCTCTCCTTTACTAGTTGCTTCTCTGCCTTGCTCCCGCCCCCGACTACCACCACTAAATATGTTCTTTCTGTAGCTCTGTGTTCAAACTGAAAAGGTTTGGAAATATATTCATTGTAGGGCTATGAAACGTCCGTGTATAAGGGATGATCCTCATCTTCAACCTGGAGGTTTAGATTGTCTTCAGTTTTAAGATAGTTTTCCTTTTTCACTCAGAAGATAAATTATATACCGTTTTTCTTGAATAGCTTAATCCCTAAAATTTGATAGTTCAGTTTATTCTCTTAAATAAATCTTTGCCAGCTCCTACTTTTTATCTTTATTCCACTGCTTTAGAGAGATAGAGGTTCTTAGTTGGCCCTTCTTCCCCGTCTCATGTCTTTCTCTTCCCTTGTGTAGCTCCTGAAGAGACGGGGCAGGTGAGGGCCGAGGTTGGCTTCCTGAGAATTTTTCAGGGAAATCATCTTCTGTACTTCCGTCACCTTTTTGAAACCCCCTTTTTTCTCTTCCTAGTCAAAATTTCAGTCTTTTTTTTTTCTCGGCATATGAAATAATTTATTAAATGAGAACTTTATTTGATTCAATGAGATGGCTATTATTTTTTAAAGCACACTATGAGAGCTTAATACATGATACCTATTATTATGGTCTAAAAATTGAGTTCTGTCCTTTGAAATTAATATCCAAGAAGCTAATCTCTGTTTTCTAAAGTGGAAGAATTAATAAAATATGTATTGTTAAGTAGTGAAGGATAGGAATAAGGTATCTGGATGTAGTTTTCATGTTAGCATAAGATCATGAGAAAATCATCTAGTCTTTCAGTACCATGTTCTTTGAATACAGAAGGAGGGTAACTGCTATTTGTATAATTTCTTTTTTATAAGGTTCAAAAGTAGCTGGAGGAAAATGGCCAACCCAATAAAAAGACTTAAGGCATTTTTACTGACCCAGTGACATTTGAATAAATGCATTTCATGTTTTCCTTTCCCTCTTCCTATAGGTTTTCATAGTTGATCCTGCTCATGAGAGCACTGCAGAGTTGATTAACACAGCTGAGATGTTCCTCAGTAATCATATACCACTAAGGTAACATCATTGTTGATTTGATAATATAACATTTAGTTGAGGTTTTATTTGTTATTCTTAAATCAAATCTGGTACTACTGAACTTTAGGATAATTAATTGTGGGGATCATTAATAACAGTTTTATCTTTAGCTCAGTATGAAGCCAGTGTATTTTAGGTTAGAGAACTTGATTCTTAATGAATAGAATCTTACTGTCATTGAGTTATTAGTAAATAGCCCATGTAAAAATAGAGTGTGATCTCAGTTTATTTTCCAATGGAAGGGAATTTTCCTACATAAGTGTCCACATCACAAAGCCTGCCTCCACTTTTGGCAGAGATAAGAAGCGTTGCCAAGAACTTTTGTTAGACTCAGAGCTAAATGTGTACACAGCTTTTTATACATGCAAACAGGCACATTTATTTCACTAAATAGATTTTACCAAATCTACCAACAGAGTATTTAAATGGCTGAGTTTCCACTGTGCCTTTTAAGAACAATGTTTTAAGGTTTTACATATAAAGGTTAAGGTATTTTCACTCACATTCTAAATAATATCTGACAATTTTATGAGTTGATAAAATTTGAATTCTTAGAAAACATGAAAATAAAGAAGAAAAGAGCTCTTTAGTTAACAAATGTTATTGTGTGTTCCATGCTTAGCACTGTATAAGGCACATTTCTCCCCTCTTAGAAAAGTACAGCGCCTACTTCCTGTAAGATACTTGGTTAAGTGCTGAGTGATATCCTTACTAGTTATAAGTTCTTTGGAATTTTAGGGAAACAAAAGACTATAGACAGATATTTGGGAAGGACAAAGGTTTCATGGCAAAGTTGGATTTAAGTAGACTGAAGAAAGGTGGGTTTTCATTGATGGAAAAGCAGAGGTTTTGCATTCGATGAAATTTTTAATGTAAACATGAAACTACTTGGCTCAGTGGTGGATTACAGCCAGAGCTATGTTTGATTAAAAGGGAAATATAAGAGTAGTCATGTATGGATGTGAGAGTTGGACTATAAAGAAAGCTGAGCACCGAAGAATTGATGCTTTTAAACTGTGGTGTTGGAGAAGACTCTTTGAGTCCCTTGGACAGCAGGGAGATCCAACCAGTCCATCCTAAAGGAAATCAAACCTGAATATTCATTGGAAGGACTGATGCTGAAGCTGAAACTCCAATACTTTGGCCACCTGATGTGGAGAACTAACTGATTAAAGGCCCTGATGCTAGGAAAGATTGAAGGTGGGAGGAGAAGGGGACGTCAGAGGATGAGGTGGTTGGATGGCATCACTGACTCAATGGACATGAGTTTGAGTAAACTCCGGGAGTTGGTGATGGACAGGGAGGCCTGATGTGCTGCGGTCATGGCGTTGCAGAGTTGGACACGGCTGAGTGACTAAACTCACTGATAAGAGCAAAAAGAAGTTGACTCATGGCACACAGTAGGCACTAGTTAAAAATTTACTGAATTGGATTGAGAGACAGGAACAAGGAATGTGGTCTTCAGATTGCAAGGGTAGATAAGAAGAAGGCACTGTCCCTATAGGCATGTTGTGAACAATTAGGGGAAAGGCAGACCAGCAGTTGCTTTCCTTTGTTGCGTTGATGTGGTGGCTGGGTTGTTGGCAGTTCAATGAGGAGAGGAGAGAATGAATCTGACAGCCTTCTTGCTGGTCCTTGATGAGGGACCGGGCCTGGAAGAACCCAAAGTCTGAATTTTGGAAGTTAGTTAACAGAATGACTCTGATGCCCTTTTTAGAAATTGAATACCTGGGAAAGGGAAGTATTGATACTTTGAGGAGATAATTAGGTTCTCTCCTTATTTTCATTTTCATAAAAATAATATTTAGGTCATTCCTGCTTGGAGCTTACTCATGTGATTTCTGTCATAAGAGAGATTAAAAAAAAAACAAAAACAATTTTTAATCTAAAAACAAACCCTCTCAACACCTTATCTTTGGATACACAAATTTTCCACATACATTCTGAGAGCATGATGTTTGAAATATGTTTATATTTTCTTCTATTTAAGCTGTACTTTAAAAAAATGAATAGACTTTGTATTTTTTAGAGCAGTGTTGATTAATGAACTGATGTTGCTGCATTCTTATTAATGAAAGTCCATAGTTTACATCCGGGTTCACTGTTTGTGTTGTACATGTTGAGAATTTTGACAAATGTGTAATGACATTTCCGCCATTATTTTGCAGCAGTATCATAGGTTAGTTTCACTGCCCTAAAGATCTCTGTGTGTCACCTCTTCGTTCCTCCCTGCCTCTCTCCCAGCCCTGCCCCCAAATGATCTTGCTACTGTCTCTGTAGTTTTTGTCTTTTCCCGAATCATAATGTGTATAACATTTTCAGATTGCCTTCTTTCACTCAGCAGCACAGTTTGCTTTTAAGTTTTGTCCATGCCTTTTTGTGACTTGAGACCTCATTTCTTTTTATCACTGAGTAATATTCCATTATATGGAATTATATTCCATTATATTGATGTTTCCATTATATGGATGTTTTTCAATCCATTTGCATGTTAACAAACATCTTTCTTGTTTCCAGGTTAGGGCAGTTACGAGTAAAACTGCTACAAGTATTTGTGTGCAGGTTTTTGTGTGGATATAAGTTTTCATTGCATTTGAGTAAATACTAAGTGTGATTGCTTTATCATACAGTAAAGTGTGTTTAGTGTTTTGAGAAACTGCCACATTATGTTTGAAGTGGTTTATTATTTCACATTCTCACCAGCAACGAATGAGGCTTCCTATTGCTCCACATCCTTTCCAGAATTTAGTGTTTTGGGTTGTACCCTTTCTCATAGGTGTGTGGTGGTATTTCATTATGGTTTTAATGTGAAATTCCCTAATGACAGTAATTTTGAGCATCCTTTTTTTAAAAAAACAATTCTTAAAAAATTTTATTTATGTATTTATTTTTGCCGGCACCGGGTCTTTGTTGCTGCATGCTGTCTTCTTTAGTTGTGGCCAGTGGAGGCTGCTTTCTAGTTGTGGTGTGTGGGTTTCTCAGTGTGGTGGGCTTCTTCTGTGGAACGTTAGCTCATGGGCTCAGTGGCTGTGGGGCAGGGCTTAGTTGTCCTGTGGCGTGTGGGGTCTTCCCTCACCAGGGATCAAACCTGTGTCCCCTGCATTGACAGGTGAATTCTTAACTGCTGGGCCACCACAGAAGTCCTTGAATGTCTTGTAATATGCTTTTTTGCCAACCGTATGTCTTATTTGGTGAGGTGCTTGTTCAGATCTTTTGTCCAGTTTAACTTTTTAAAAATTATTAGTTTTAAGAGCTCTTAGCATATTCTGCATATCAGTCCTTTGTCAGATATGTGTCCTGCACAGATTTTCAGCTAGTCTGTGGCTTGTCTTCAGTCTCTTAGCAGTTTCTTTAGCAGAACAGAAATTTTTAATTTAAATGGAGTCCAGCATACCCAGTTCTTTTTGTTGTGGCTCATGCTTTTGGGGTTAGACCCAAGAAGTTATTGCCAAACCCAGGATCACCTCATTTTATCCTATGTTATTTTCTGTGAGTTTTACAGTTTTTTGTGTTTTACGTTTATGTCTGTGATGCATTTTAGTTAAAGACTGCCTGTTCTTCATTGCTTTCGCTTTGAGATGGAGTCTAGTGGCCTAGTTATCGCCAGTGCAAATTTTTTTGGCCAGTCTGTAAATGTGTGATGGTGTCTCTTTGTGTTTTTTTCCTTTAAGTTTTAAAATGTAATTAACTTTGGATATAGCTTTTTACTTAAGGACAGTAGTAAAAATTTTAATGCTTTCCAATTGCCTATGATGCTCATATTGTTGGGGTGAAATCTCAAAATCCACCACACCCATGTATGTTTTCACATTCGAGAATCTTTACTTCTCCTAATTTTGATTTAAAAACAGAATGAAATCTCCATCTAAAACTATAGCAATACTTTATATGTCAGTGATGGTCTCATTTCATGATCTTGATACAACTTACTTCAATAGTTATAGTCTAACCACCTTTGGGAACTTGCTTTTTTATTCTTAAGTGATGAATACCTTTGCCAACCATGTTAGAGAATGACGTGAACTGTATTTTGTAAGATGATGCCTTTCCTTTTTTGACTGGTTGCATTCTTTGAGATGTTTCATTTGCTTCTTTTTGCTCACCCCTTTCTCCCCCCAGACTTGGTTTAATCTTTGTGGTTGACAACTCTGAAGATGTTGATGGGATGCAAGACGCTGGAGTGGCTCTTCTGAGAGCGTATAACTATGTTGCACAAGAAGTGGATGATTATCATGCCTTCCAAATTCTGACACATGTATGTTTTTGTTCAAAATGGTGAATAATTTCTAAAAATCTAACTTACTGTCAGAAACAGTATGTGGTAAGGGGCTTCTATATTTCTGGAAAGAGAACAAGGTAAGGTATTCACAAACTTTATGCATTTTATATGTTAGGAGTTGCCTTTATTGATACACTAATGTTAATAATAGATTGTTGAGATTTTCGCTAAGATTCCTTAGATACTAATTCCTTAGATACTAAATACATTAATATATCTTAATCTTCTGCCTTTTGACAATTTGAAATCACTAGTTAATGCCTTTTGGTAACTGTGATGTTCTCTACATGTTTAAAAATCTTTACTCTTTTTCAAGACCATCATGATATTTTCATTAGGGATCCATTTACTATTCAAGTCATAAAATTCTTATTATCTGTTCTCTCTGTTTTTAACTGGAAACTCTGAAATGTTCTGAATTTTATATATATGTATTTTGAGATACTTGCTCAAGTTCGAACAGAGAACTCTCCTTTTTTTTTTTTTTCTATTTTTGAGTATTAAAAGTTTATAAGTAGTAGTTTTGTTTACAAGTTAGTGTTAATTATTTAAAAGCTACTTTAAAGCAGTTGATTTTCACCACTTCTGTTTTACCTGTAATCATGGTGGCAGCCTGCTGTTTATTATGCTTGTTTTGTTTATTGTTTAGAGATTCAGTCAGAGGCTTTTTTTTTTTTTTAATTAGTTGAGGGTCCTTTATTTATTTGGCCAGCCTTTAGTAAAGATGCACCCTTTACAAAGAGGTATAAGCTTTGCCCCATCCTCCGACAGCTTATGATCTACTCAGGGACGCCTTCACAGAGATGATGTGGTTCTGAGCAGCACCACTGGCTACGGCAGCAGGAGGACCTCACTCCACGCGGAGTGAGGATGTTCTTGTGGGCTATAAAGCTGTCTATGAGGCCCTCACTCCACGCGGAGTGAGGGTGTTCTTGTGGGCTGTAAAGCTGTCTCCGCTCTGCATAGGTGAACAAACTGGGGTCCGTGAATAGTGACTGCAGATCAGAGGTGGGGACTCCAGCTTGTTAGTGTGACTTGAACAGAAGATTGTGAGTGCAGAGTGGAGCAGGGAACCTGGTCACTGAGCCCACTGGACTGCGTAACAGGTATCCAGGTCTAGAGTTAAACTCCAGTCCAACTGAAAAACTGCATTGTGATGCGTATATGGAGGTGGATCTGAGGAAGGGTGGAGAGAGTGGCAGGAGTACTAGTTGATGAGCTGATGGTGTGACCTCTGTAAGAAGTAAGGGTGGATCCATGGTGAGCAGTAGGCTGTGGAGAATGAAATAGGTTCATGTGAAGTTACTGAGGATAAGGGATTTAAAGTCTGCTTTTTAAAGTTTTTTCCCCTCGTAGCTATGTGTATAAGGGAAAGGGTAGTGAGTTTTCTTTTTCTTTTTAGTCACAAAAGGAAAAAAATTATGTTTGTTATTAAAATTTTTTAAAAACAGTATTGACGTGTCAGTTAAAAATCTCTTCTCCCCTCTCCTTAATTCTGCTCCCTAAAGGCAGCCACTGTTAAAAGCTTGCTTAGTATGTCCTTCCTATGCTTAACTGTGTATGCACAGACACAGTTTTGTTGTTTGTTTCGTGTCTGCCTTTTACAAACAGGGATTATGCCATACCTATTTTGAAACTCTTTTTCCCTTAAACATCATGGACATGAATGCTTATTTCAAGGATTACTTGTAAGTATTCAGATTTGAAAAAAATACAGATTTTTGCGTTTTGGACTTTTAATGTGTGAGTATGAACTGACTGAGTTATTTTACGAATATATAGTTTCTAACATAAGAAGGCATAAGGAAGTAATACAGAAAAGGGAGAATTGCTAATATGTCCCATTTGCCCTTTAAGAGAAATAGCTATTTTTTTTCTTTTTTCTCTGCATTCTGAAATCTTTTGTAATAAGTATTCTGAAATTTTGGATTTGAAAGTGTAGTTGGTTACTTGGTTTTTCTTTCTTTAGATGTATAACAAAGTAAGGACTGGAGAAAGAGTGAAAGTTGAACATGTGGTCAGTGTCCTGGAGAAGAAGTATCCATATGTGGAAGTGAATAGCATTTTGGGAATTGACTCTGCATATGATCAGAATCGAAAGGTAAACATTCTCTGGTGTTTCTCATCTGACTGCAACACTATGCTTTCCTTACCTCCCCTTATTATTGAAAGTGAAAGTCACTCAGTCTGTCTGCCTCTTTGCGACCCCATGGACTCTACAGTCCATGGAATTCTCCAGGCCAGAATACTGGAGTGGGTAGCCTTTCCCTTCTCCAGGGTGTCTTCCCAACCCAGGGATCGAACCCAGGTCTCCTGCATTGCAGGTGGATTCTTTACCAGCTGAGCCACCAGGGAAGCCCAAGAATACTGGAGCAGGTAGCCTATCCCTTCTCCAGCAGATCTTCCCAACCTAGGAATCGAACCAGGATCTCCTGCATTGCAAGCGGATTGTTTACCAATTGAGCTATTAGGATTTCTATTAATATAGGTGGTGGTGGTGAAATATTTAGATACTTAGCATTTTAAAAATTTAGAAACCAGATCACTTTTTTATCTTTGCAAATATAGTTTATTTTTCAATTTTGTAAAGGTATCTTTAGCTGGTCTATTAGCTATTAAATTGAAAAATAATTTGTCTTTATTATGCAGCTGTAGTACTTATGTGGTGTATGCTGCAGATAAGAGCTGTGGGAAGTATATGATGTATGCTTGTTAGGGTGTGATGTATAGCCTCGTTGTGTCATGTATTTATTGTTTAGGCTAAAGGTGGAAATGCAGTAATAAATGGAATAAACAGAATGGCAAAGTCTGATAATAAAGATGTAGGGAACTATTTTAAAATCTTTATTTAAAGATAATAATGAGACAAGTATATACAGTGAAGGACCTTTGTTGCAAACAGTAACATGGTGGTTAGTTTATTGAAAATAAGTGTTAAGGCAAGGAATCGAAATACATTTCTGAAACAGTTTAAAACAGGAAGAGTATATTTATTTACAAACTTTTTTCATTTCTTTGAATGAAAGACAAGAAATTTGGTTCATCTGCTTGGAGATCTGAGCTATCATTTCATTAGAAACCATACTGGTAATGAATGCATTGTTTATAATTGCTCTTTTGTCTGAGTACAGAATCCTAGATTCTATCATTTCCATCTCAAGTCTTATGCACACCGAATTCAGCACCAGTTGTCTTTAGCCGTTTGCTTTTTTTGTTTTTCTCATCATTCAGTTTATTTTCATTTCCTCCCTCCCTCTCATTTAATTTAACTTAATATAATTTTGTTAAGGTAACATTGATTTATAACATTATATAAGTTTCTTGTGTACCACATTTTATTTCTATTTCTGTATCCCCTTGCTCACCAAAAATTTAGTTTCTATCCGTCACTATACAGCTGGTTGATCCTATTTAGTCATTTCTTCCTCTCCGGTATCCACTGCTTTGTTACGTGTTTGTTTTTGTTTGGTTTGTTCATTTATTTTGTTTTGCTTGTTAATTAGATTTTTATATTTCACATATAAGTGAAATCCTGTGGTGTTTGTCCTTTTCCATCTGGCTTTTTCACTTAGCTTATTAACTTCAGAGTCCATCCATGTTGTCACAGATGGCAAGATTTCATCTTCTTTCTATGGCTGAGTAGCAGACTGAGCAGCTTCACTTTCACTTTCATGCATTGGAGAAGGAATTGGTAACCCGCTGCAGTGTTCTTGCCTGGAGAATCCCAGGGACGAGGGAGCCTGGTGGGCTGCCGTCTAGGGGTCGCACAGAGTCGGACCCGACTCCAGTGACCTAGCAGCAGCAGCAGCAGCAGCAGCAGTCTATAGTATGTGTGTGTATATCTCATATCTTTATCCATTCATCTATTGATGGACACTTGGGTTGTTTCTGTATCTTGGCCGTTGTAAACAGTGTCATGATAAACATAGAAGTGCATATATTGTTTTATATTAGTATTTTCATTTTCTTTGGATAAATTATCAGAAGTGGAATTATTGAATCTTATGGTAGTTCTATTCTTAACTTGTCTGAGGAATCTCCATACTGTTTTTCATAGTGACTACACCAATTTACATTCCAACAGTGCAAGAGGATTCCCTTTACTCCACATCAGTTCAGTTGCTCAGTCGTGTCTGACTCTTTGCCACCCCATGGACTGTAGCATGCCAGGCATCCCTGTCCATCACCAACTCCCGGAGTTTACCAAACTCATCTCCATTGAGTCAGTGATGCCATCCAGCCATCTCACATACTTAGCATTTTTTGTTGTCTGTCTTTTTTACAGTAGTCATTTTGGCAAGTGTGAGGTGATAGCTCACTGTGGTTTTGATTTGTATCCCATGATGATTAGTGATACTGAACATCTTTTCATGTGCCTGTTGGCCATCTGTATGTCTTTGGAAAAATGTCTGTTCAGGTCTCTGCTCATTTTTTAATCAGGTTGTTTTTGTTGTTGGTGATGTTTTGAGTTGTTTGAGATCTTTATATATATATTGCATATTAATCTCTTATTTGCAAATATCTCTCATTTTGTAGGTTGTCTTTTCATTTTAGTGATTTTTTTTTTTTGCTGTGCAGAAGCTTTTTTCATTTGATATAATTCCATTTGTTTATTTTTACTTCTGTTTTCCTTGCCTCAGTAGGCATATCTAGAAAAATATTGCTAAGACCAATGTTAATGAGCATATTGCCTTTCTTTTTTCTTGGAGCTTTGTGGTTTCAGGTTTTACATTAAAGTTCTTGATTAATTTTGAGTTAATTTTTGTATATGGTGTGAGACGTGGTCTAGTTTCTTTCTTTCTTTCTTTTTTTGCATGTGGCTGTCCATTTTTCCCAACACCATTTGTTGAAGAAACTATCATTGCTCCATTGTATGTTCTTTGCCCCTTTGTCATAAATTGTCCCTATGTATTTGGTTTTGTTTTGGGGCTGTTATTTCTTGTTCCATTGATCTATGTATCTGTTTTCCTGCCAGTGCCATGCTGTTTGGATTACTATGGCTTTGTAATATAGTTGGAAGTCAGGAAGTATGATGCCTCCAGCTTTGATGTTTTTCTCGGGATTGTTTTGGCTATTTGGGGTCTTTTATATTTCTGTATAAATTCAGAATTTTTGCTCTATTTCTATGAAAAATGTTCTTGAGATTTCAATAGGGACTGGATTACATCTGTAATATAAATTGCCTTGGGTAATACAAATGTTTTAACAGTGTTAATTTTTCCAATCTGTGAGTATGAAATATTTTCCATTTATTTGTGTCTTCAGTTTTTTCAACCATCTTACAGTTTTCAGTGTGTTACGGGTCTTTCACCCACTTGGTTAAATTTGTTCCTAGGTGTTCTGTTGTTTTTGTTGTGATTATAAATGTTAATTTCTCTTTGTGCTTATCATATAGAAATGCAACATATTTTATACATTGATTTTATATCTTATAGTTTTACTGCATTTGTTTATTAGTTCTAATAATTTTTTAGTGCAATCTTTACAGTTTTTTTACGCATAAAATCATGTCATTTGCAAATAGTAATGGTTATTGGGCTGGCCATCTGGCATGCTAGGTGAAAATGAAACGATGTTTTCATTTTCACGTAGAACTTTATTGAACAGCATATTCACCCTTTTGTTCCACTACCTTCTGCCATTTTCAAGGCAACTTCATAAATCCATCTTCCCAAAATTTTTATTGTTTTGAGCAAAGAACTGTTCCAGGTGCCTTTTATAGCCTTTCAGGAAATGGAAACTTTTTTCATTAAGAGAATTTTGTAAAGACTGAAATAAATGGAAATCCGAAAGTGCAATGTCGGAGAGTACAGCAGATGAACCAGAACTTCCCAGTCAAACTATAATAGTTTTTGCCTGGTCATTAAAGAAACTGGTGGCCTTGCATTATCCTAGTGGAAGATTATGCATTTTCTCTTGACTAATTTTGGATGCTTTTTGTTGAGTGCTACTTTCAGTTGGTCTAATTAGGAATAGTACTTGTTGGAATTAATTGTTTGGTTTGGTGGAAGGAGCTCATAATAGAGGACTCCCTTCTAATCCCACCGTATATACAATATCACCTTTTTTGGATGAAGACTGGCCTTTGGTGTGGTTGGTGGTGGTTCCATGATCTGCACCATTCCACATTATTTTACAGTATCCATTTTTCATCACCTGTCACAATTTGTTTTAAAAGCAGAATGTTTTCATTACAATTAGAGAATCACATGCAGAAATATAGTCAAGAAGGTTTTATTCACTTGTGTGGAACCCAAACATCAAAGCAATTAATGTAACCAAGCTGGTGCAAAATGATTTTCAATGCTTGATTTGGGTATTCTTAGTATGTCAACTATTTCCCTTTCTCATGTCTTGATTTTATTGCTGTCAGCTTCAACTGGTCTACCCAACTGTGGAGAATTATCTGGTGAGAAATCTCCAGCACAGAATTTTGCAAACCACTTTTGACAGTCATAGCACATTCCACATTCTCCATATGCTGCGTAAATCTTCTTTTGAGTTTCAGTTGTGTTTTTACCTTTCTGAATAAAGCATAATTATGTCAGAAAGGTTGCTCTTTTCCTCCCATTTTCAGTATTAAAGTGGCTATGCAGAAACTCACCAATATTAATAAGTTTTAAAAAAAATCCTTGCTGATGGGACAGCTGTCACAATATGGTCTATTAAAATTGTTTCAAAGAAAGTTAAGACAACTGAACACTACTATAGCTACCTCTGCTCTCTTCTGGTTTCCACTTGAATAGTGTATCTTTTTTATCCTTTCTTTCACTTTTGAGTCTTTTTGTGTTCTTAAAGCAGCAATGAATTGTAGGCTTATATAGTGGGTCTTATTTTTTAATCTATCCAGCCATTCTATACCTTTTGATTGGAGACTTTAATACAGTAACAGAATGATTATTGATAGGTAAGGGACATATAATACCATTTCCTTAGTTATTTGAGGCTGATATGTATTTCCTGTTTTTTCTTCCTCTCTTGCTGCCTCCCTTTGTGAACTGATGGTTTTCCATAATGGTATGCTTTGGTTACTTTCTCTTTATCATTTGTGGACCTACTGTAGATTTTTGTTTTGTGGTTACTATGAGTCTTACATAAAATGTCTTGTAGATATTAACAGTCTCTTTTATGTTGATGCTTTAACTTTGATCACTTATAAAAACTACCCTTTTATTCCCTCCTCCTTTCTATTTTGGACATTACAATTTAATTCTATATTGTATGTGTTGTGCTGTGCTGTGCTTAGTCGTTCAGTCATATTTAACTCATTGCGACTCCATGGACTGTAGCCCCAGGCCCCTCTGTCCATGGGGATTCTCCAGGCAAGAATACTGCAGTGGGTTGCCCTGCCCTCCTCCAGGGGATCTTCCCAACCCAGGGATCGAACCAGGTCTACTGCATTGCAGGCAGATTCTTTACCATATATATTTAATAGCAAATTGTTATAGCCTTAGTTACTTTTAAAACTCTTGTGTTTTATTTTTTTGTTGCTTTTCATTAGCATATTCTTTATGCTGGAAAACAGAAAGATGGAGTTTCGTGTGTGAACTGCATCGTCTTTAGAGGGCAACCCAAGCGACTCTATGTTCTCTTTGAGCGTGGAGGTCATTGCACCAAATTTGTGGTTGAGGGCTCTCTCATGCTTCATCTGAATACTCTTGCCATATATAGAGTTAAGTTTCTTTAATTTCTTTTTTCTTTGATGCCCTCTGACTGGATAATTGCAAAGTTTCTGTCTTTTCACTTGTAGATTTTTTTCTTTTACTTGATTTCACTCTGATGTTAATGTTATATTGTTTTTTATTTCATTCATTATATTCTTCAGCTCCAGAATTTCTGTTTGGTTTTTTTTATGCTCTCTCTGTCAAAATTCTAATTTTGTTTGTGTATTGTTTTCTTAATTTTACTGAACTTTCTGTGTCTTGTAGCTCATTGAGTTTCCCTATAACAGCTATTTTGAATTCCTTATTGTGTAAATTGCAGGTTGGTTACTGGAAGATTACTGTGATCCTTAGGTAATGTTATAGTTTCTTGAATTTTTTGCATATTCGTTGCATTTTTATGTTGTTACCAGAAGTGGCTGGTAGCAGTCACTTCTCCAAGTCTTTGCTCTCTGCTTTGGGAGAAAAATACCTTTCATTCCAGCCTTGTTAGGAATTCTGAGGCTTTCTCAGAATATCTGTGGGTACACCTACTCCATGCTGTTGTTCCCTCTTGTGCAGATTTCTGAAGCTTGTTTAACTCCTCTTGATTCTACAGTGCCCCAGGCTGGGTGCTGACAGGCCCGTTTTTTGTTTTCCCCAGAGTGGCACTACAGCTTAAATTTTGTCTGTGTCTGGCCCATGGGTGTGGACTGGCTTTCTGTATGTCCTCATTTGCCACTGGCAAAGTTCACTCTTGCTGCCGTTATCAGGATTGTACACTGGGAGCCAGCCACTGTGTGCAGGTTTATGTGGGTAGAGGTGTGTAGAGCTCTGTAGGGTGCCCATAAGCCATCTGGGGGGATTCTGGGAATGAGGTGTCCTGGGTGGCTCTTAGGTGGGCTTCTTGATGCAGTAAGTAGGATCTGCCTTCCTTAAATGCCTGAAGAGCACTAGCTGCTGCTCTCCCGACCTCTTCCCACTTGGTGAAGCTGCTCACAGTTCTGTATTCTGGATGGGGCAGAATAGAAATGAGGCTCTTTGCCAGCATCTGACATAGCTGGGGAAGCTGGGTGATTAGTCCCTTGCTCTGACTTCCCCTGTAGAAGAGATTGTAGACTCAGAAGATTTCTTGTGTCCCTAAGCTGTGCTGACTTGGGAGGAGAGTGATATGAATAAAGCCAGACTGTTTCTCTTAGTCTCGCCAGTGTGTCCAATGGACAAAGTCTGGAACTTCTCTGCTGGAAACCTAGACCTTCTTTGGCATTGTATCCATGGCTGATTGCTTAAGATAGTTTTTCCCATGAGTTCCCTGGAGCCAGCTCAAAGGCCAGTGCAGAGGCCATAGCCATTGTCAAAGTCCGTCTGCCTGTTCCCTGCTGCATGGGTGGGCAACACTTCTCCCGGGCCACTTGGCATTTGGTGCTGGATTCCAGAGCTCCCACAAGACACTTTTGCCTATGGATGGATGCCAAATCATTGCTTTTCTGGGGGAGGCACTAATGAGGGGTGTCTTATTCAGCTGTGAGACTGATATCACTCTTTTGTGTGCGTGCTCAGTCACTTGCTTGTGTCCAGCTCTTTGCCACCCCATAGACTGTAGCCTTGTCCTTGGGGTTATCCTGGCAAGTATACTGGAGTGGGTTTCGTCTCCTCCTCCAGGGGATCTTCCTGGCCTAGGGATCGAGCCCGCATCTCCTGCATCTCCTGTACTGGCAGGTGGATTCTTTACAGCTGAGCCACCTGGGCAGCCCCCAGACCACTCCTGCCTCAGTGTTAAATCTCCTTGTTTTCAGGAATATCCAGTTGGGTTTGAAGTTGAAGCTGGTCATGAGGTCTACTCAGTTTAGAGTGAACATGTTTCCATTATTGTATTGCAACCTTTTGTTCAGTCACTTTCCTTTTATATTTTTAATAAAATAATATTGATATGGGCACGTGCTGGTGATTTTTTTCACAACCAACATAAGTAGTACTCTCATGTAGAAAAAGAAAAAGTGAAATAAAAGGAAAGAAGGTCCACTTGAGAATATTTGAGGAAATTAATGGAATTTTCTCATATTTCACATTGGGAAAATGTTTAACTTTGATTTTCTATCATTCTGTTGAAGAAAAATAATGTGTTGCCTTTTTTATTGTGGGTGATTGCTATATCAAAAGGAATTACTTGAAAACATTGAATACAGTGGACAAATTGGAGGAAAGGGTGTTTTTTTTAATATTTATAATATATTTTATTAATAACATATTTTTGATGATACATATGCAGAGTTGGATGTATTAGAGATGAAGGACATATTCTCTAATATTAATGGTTTTAAAGCATAATAATGTGAGAAGGAATATTAAGCTTCTAGGGCATGGATTACTAGTACCTTAATACCTGTCCTGCATGGTAAAGCCTCCCAACTTGCCTTTTTAAACTTGGAAAGGCATATGTTAATAGACCGCTAAAACAATGCTGGAAACATAATTGTTACGTTAAAAGAAATGATACCGTTCTAAAATTTACCTCTTATCAATTTATCCTGTGTAACAGATAATCAGTTATTACATCTTCTTGAATTTTCATTTATATTCGAATAATTCACTCTTGAAATACAGGCTTTCAGTGATAGCTAATATAAATACATGGATACAAAAATGATAAGAAAATAGCATACTATTTTGCTGTCATGCTTCTTTCATATAGTGCATGATTAGCAAGCACTGTTAAAGAAATACCTACTTCTGAGGAAAAATATATTAAATCTAAAGTTCTGATTTCATTTAGCAGATTATACACTGATTGAAAAATGAAGAAACTCTCTCACAATCAATATTGGGTTTGTGTATATGTGTGAAAGATGTTTCAAGAAGCAGTCTCCACTGCAATAAATTTGAGGTGATCATTCTTTTACGCCTATTGATATAGAAATCAATCAGTGAAATAGATAGGTATCATTAAGAATTTAACATTTAGCTCTTTACATTGATAAAACAGTTTCATCTAAATAAGTTGTATAATCTGTATCTGCATGTGTGTGTGCTAAGTTGCTTCAGTTGTGTCCATCTCTTTTTGGACGATAGCCTGCCAGGCTCCTCTGTCCATAGGATTCTCCAGACAAGAATACTGGAGTGGATAGCCATTCCCTTCTCCAGGAATTCTTCCTAACCCAGGGATCAAACCTAGGTTTCCTGCATTACAGTAGATTCTTTATTGTCTGAGCCACCAGGGAAGCCCAGTCTGTATCTAACGTTCCCTAAATAAGGTTCACAAAAAGTGGTATTTTACATGTTGCCTTTTATGCACTGAAATCTTGATTTTGCTGAAGAATCAAGTGAGAGTATCACAGGCCCAGCTCCTCAGTCGTTTCTCTCATTTGGCCATTTGCCTCATCTGTACTGGTTAGTGGGCCTTCTCATATAAACAGGTTGTAATTTCCTAGCTAAGTAATTGCACACTTTCAAGGGAAGGTGAGATTCCCTGAGGTCCTAAGAATCTAATGATCAATAAGATTTTTTAATTTTTTAAGATTTTTGCAGGACATGTGCCCTTCATATGAAAAAGCCCAAGGAAAATAGACTTTTTTGAAAAGAAGGAATAAGTACATGTTTTTTAAAGGAGAAATGAGTACAATTGGCAAATGTTACTATATTACAAATATCTGAGTCTTTTGTTATAAATCTGAAGCGTTGTTATCTTCTGTGTTTGATATCTGAAAGAAGTAATTGTTTCTAAAACTAGGGAGTACAGTTAAAGTAGATCTTTTGAACTGAAGAGCATATGGTCTGATAGGTGCATATTTGTATCCTTTAAAGCCAAAGTAAGAAAAGTTCTAAATTATCTATGCCAACATTTTACACTGGCATATTATCTCTGAGTCTTTATTAATCTCAGTTATCTTTTATGAATGACTCATTTGTGACTTTGTAATGTGTTTCAAAATTGTATGTAATTAGCATTTTTAGTGATCAGTTTCTAGAAATTCTCACATAAAAGTTTTAGGTGTGACTCGGATTATTGGCCTGCATTCTGTTGTTTAGTCTGATAATCTTTTTGCAGGTTGTGAAAATGGAAAGCCAAAACATCTCCCTCCCACTCTTGACTTTTACTCCATTACCACTTTCAGAGAAAGCCAATGTTACTTACTTCCTATTGTACTGAGAGTTATAATTTTTTATTTTGTTTTCTTGGGGAATCCATCAGTAAATTTTCAGAGCTCAAAGTATATTAAAATTGGGTGTCTAGGAACTTCTTTGCAATAGGTGAGATGTCAAAGAACAGAATTAATGTAAGTTTTGGGGATGTACATTGAAGTTTTAACAATAGCATAGAGAAATGGCAGAGATCAACCTAGAATAGTATAGAGAAATGGTGAGATCACAGTCTTTCTCACTGTGCCCTATTATAGTCCATCATAGAAGTCTGTAGTATCATTTACCACTGTGGCTAGATCTGAAACTAAGCTTATGACTAGTATTAGTTACCACAGTTTTCTATTGATGCTATCTAAAAAAGGTTATATACTTTAAATTTCTGCTATTTTCAAAAAATATCAGTTATAAGATGTTTAATAAGAATGTCTTATAAACTTTTTATGTCTTGGGTAATAACATAGTTTTTAGTCTAAAAACTTAGTCTTGAGTCTGTGGTTGATATCTGGAGGAATGTACCTATATTGATTGTTGGAAAAGTCTTAGATATATTTGTTCACTTGGTTATTTCCCTGCCAAGGAATTTCTTCTGTCCTTGAGAAGAAAAAAAAGATTGCACTTAGTACATTATAGAGTGATTTTTTGAGCACTGTCTTTTCACCAGCCTTGTTTTGTAATTTTTTTTTTAGTGACATGGACTCTTTTAAATTTAGAATTGGATGTGAATATTTCATCTCAGGTTATCTGCCTAGGAGCACTAATGATTTATGACAGTCTATAGTAGTGCCGCCCATTATGGTAGTCTCTGGCCACATGGGCTTTTAAAATGGAAATTAACTAGTTTCCTGGGCTCAATAGCTACATGTGGCTAGTGGCTACTGCATTGAGCAGTGAAGATAGAATATCTCCATCACTGCAGAAAGGTCTGTTGTGTAGTTTGGGCTGTAGTATATATAATTCAGATCTGTTAGCCTGGGCTGCTTAAAATTACTCTCATCCCCACCTTGGCCTACTTCTTGATTTATAAGGTTTTGTGGTTTTATTAAACATCAGTAATTTAAACTCAAATTTACCTAGTAGGATATTAACTATGATGTTCTTTATATATATATTTAAATTAATTTTTATTGGAGTATAGGTGACTTACAATGTTGTTAGTTTTTTATATATTTTAAAAATATTTTTCTACAGTTATCTCTTGGATTCTATATTTCTGTTGATTTCTTTTTCTTGTTAGAACATGTACGTGTGAAAAATACACTTTGTTTAATTTTTATCAAGAATGACAAAAATATACTATTTGTGGTCCCATGTGTTTCAGGAAGCAAGAAGTTACTATGAGCAGACTGGAGTTGGTCCACTGCCTGTTGTCCTATTCAATGGAGTGCCCCTGGAAAAGGAGCAGCTAGACCCTGATGAATTGGAAACCATTACAATGCACAAAATCCTAGAGACCACAACTTTCTTTCAAAGAGCAGTGTACTTGGTAAGTAGTGTTTCAGGTAGATTTTGAAAGAGAATGGTTTGCTTACATTTTGTAGTCTCTGTATTAGGCAGTAAAACTCTTCAAGTATCACTGTCTTCTGTACCACTCTCAACTGATCTGTAGACTCCCAGCAAATTCTGGGAGTGGAAATATTCATGAGATTTCTGTGTATTGTTTTTGAAATAACTAATTTTATTGGCTTTAAGATTAAATTTTATACTAAAAATTCTTAAGAACTTAGCCATTCTTAGAAACATTTATTCTACTTCTAAGGAATTTTGACATAGAGGAATTCAAATATGCTATATGTGTGTGTGTGTGTAGTTATTGTTGACATATAACTTACGTGCCTTAAAAGTCAACCTTTTAAGGTGGACATGCGATAGGTTTTAGTATATACACAGAATTATGCAGCTGTCACCTTTGTCTAATTTATTACCTCTAGAATAAACCTGACACCCAGGAGCAATTGCTTCCCATTATCCCCTACCCTACCCCCTGGCAACCATCAATCTGTTTTCAGTCTGTGTGGATTTGCCTGTTTGGATAGTTTGTATAAGGGGATTCATGTAGTATATGGTCTTTGTGATTGATCTCTGTTACTTAGCATAATGTTTTCAAGATTTGTCCTTGTTGGAGCATATGTCAATCCTTCATTCCTTTTTATCACCAAATCCTAGTTCCTCCCGTGGACAGACCACATTTTGTTTGTGCATCATTAGTTGGTGCGTATTTGGGTTATTGCCCCTTTCAGGCTACTGTGAGTAATGCTGCTGCTATAAGCGATCCTGGAAAGTTTTACTGCAGACATGTTCTCAGTTGTCTTGGGTATATACCTAGGAGTGGAATTGTGTGCCCATTTAGCTCTATTTTAAACAGTAATTCTGTTTTTAAGAGAGCTGCCAGACTGTTTTCCAAAGAGCTGCACACTTAAACATGTATACAGGTTCCATTTTCTATTTGGTATTATCTGTCTCTTTGGTTATAGGCTGGTGGGTGTGAAGTGATATCTCATGGTGGTTTTGATCTGCATTATTCAAACATGAATGATGTTGAGTGTTGTTTCCTGTGCTTATTCACTGTTTATTTCCTGTTTGGAGAAATGTCTATTCAGATTATTTGCCTGTTTTTAATTGGGTTATTTGTTTTATTAATGTTGAGTTATAAGAGTTATTTATGTATTCTGGATATGAATTACTTATTATTATATGTATATAATTGTCAGATATTTTCTCTCATTTTCTGGTTTGTGTTTTTACTTTCTTGGTAGTGTTGGTTTACTTTTTTTGTTGTTGCTTATACTATTTGTATCATATGTAAGAAACCTTTACTTAATCCTAGGTAATGAAGATTTCTATGTTTTCTTCTCAGTATTTTATAGTTATTTCTCTTAATGTTTAGTTCTTTGATCCATCCTCAGTTAATTTTTGTATGTGGAGTGAGGTAGAAGTCTATCTCTTTTTCCATGTCCAATTTGAGACATGCAGCTGAATATCTTTTTAACTGTTCATTTAGCTGCCTCAGTACCATTTTTGAAAAGAATAGCCTTTCACTGTTAAATTGTCATGGTACTCTTGTCAAAAATAAATTGCCCACTAATGTATAGGTCTATTTTTGGACTGTCTATTGTTTAAATTAACCTACATTTCCTATATAAGTACCTCACAGTCTTGATTATTGTCATAATCAACTTTGAGTTTTCCAACTTAGTGTTTTTCTGTTTCTAAGAATGTTGGCCTTTTGTGACTACTAAATGTATAAACATATGAATGTGAAATATATAAATGTATACTGAAGCAGTCACTATGATAGCAAAGAATGAGAAATAATTTAAATATCCAACAATATGGTGGAACACAATGCAGCCATTAAAAAGACATTAACTAAAACCATCTATGGAGAAGGAAATGGCAACCCACTCCAGTATTCTTGCTTGGAGAATCTCATGGACTGAGGAGCCTGGTGGGCTGCAGTCCATGGGGTCACAAAGAGTCGGACACGACTGAGTGACTTTACTTACTTACTTACTTAAAACCATCTAAAGACATGTCTACAACATGTTGCCATGGACCAGCAAATGGATTATATAAGGTAGTGTGGCTAGGCTGATCTTATTCCTGTGTATATGTGAGTGTGTCTGAGTAGGTGACATAAGTTTATGTGTGTGTGTGTATGTTAGGCTGGAAATGTGCTTAATCACTCAGTCATGTCCAACTCTTTGTTACCCTGTGGACTGTAGCCTGCCAGGCTCCTCTGTCCATGGGGATTCTGCAAGCAAGAATACTGGAGTGGGTTGTAGTGCTCTCCTCCAGGGGATCTTCCCAACCCAGGGATTGAACCCAGGTCTCCTGCATTACAGGCAGATTCTTTACCATCTGAGCCACTAGGGAAGCTCAGGCTGGAAATAAATAACTCAGATGAGCAGCTTTTTCATGGACAGCATGGTGAGATCATGGATGATTGTCTTTCTTTGAACTCTTCTGTATTTATCATATTTTCATCAATGAATATGTACTATGGTACTAATTTGAAGTAAAGAAGTTTTTTAAAAAGCCTTAGCCTGTTTACCACCTGACAGGGAAACTGCTCAAGCACAGAGAAAAACAGTTGCTTTACAGTTTTAAGATTGAAATTATGTTTTAAAAAATCAGATTTGAGTTCAAAGTGAGCTTCAGACAAGATAATTATGTGCCCACTTCCCTGGTGGCTCAGACAGTAAAAGCATCTGTGCACAATGCAGGAGACCTGGATTCGATCCCGTGTCAGGAAGATCCCCTGGAGAAAGAAATGGCAACACACTCCAGTACTCTTGCCTGGAAAATCCCATGGACAGAGGAGCCTGGTAGGCTACAGTCCATGGGGTCACAAAGAGTCGGACACGACTGAGCGGCTTCACTACACTTGTGGTTTTAAAACTCATTGTGTAGTTTTGAATAAACATTACAAATTTCAACTCACTATTTGCTAAAATGAATTTACATGAACACCTTTGGTTTTCAATCTACTCTTTTCACTGGACTCTTCTCTGGTTAGACATGCCCCATCTGCCATTTTGCATCAGGCCTGCTTACAAGACAGTTGTCTGTAAAATTTGTAAAATCCCTAGTGAAATTTGATTAACTAAAACCTTAATCAATCAGTCATGTAGGTCTTTGTTTTTTAGGAGAAAGATCAAAGAAAGAGGAAATAAAATATTAGAGACTTACAGCCGACAAAAAGCCCCTGAAGCTGAGCTTTACACGTATGCTTTGTGCTTGTTCCATGTTCAGATGAATCTTAAAATTCCAAACACAAAGAAACCAGAAAAAGTAGTTGAAAGAACATTAACATAGCCCCAAATCTCTGATTTAGCCACCATGTTACCAGTCTTTAATGCACACACGAAACACATGCACGCACATGTGTATGTATACTCCTGTATCTGGGGGGAAGATGATGGCTGGGGGTGGTCCCTTCCTTCTGGAAGTTTGTACCTGGAGTATTAATATTTGAAATGTACTGACAGTTTTAAGTTTCTAGAGATGGAGGCATCATTTCTCCTTTGGAGTAGACTTCTAATGTTTCTAGAAAAAGTCCCAGTCTGGGCTGTTTAGTTCCCAAATATAAAGGAATAAGCTCATATACTGAGAGAAAATGTCAAGGTCACCATAAAGATGACTGTTGTTGTGTAGTATGATGTGGCTGCTCATGGGAACAAGGCTATTCTTTAGCCTGACTATGCCCTTAATGTGTTGTGGAAATGATTTTTATAGAAATAAAACTTTGGATTGGACTGTTAGTATACTTAAAAAAAAAAAAGAAGGTTCTGTGTCCCTTTCAATTCCCTATGACTCTTAAAATAAGCTTGTCAAAGAGAGGCCATTGGGATTTTAATAGTAATTGTGTTGAATCTGTAGATCAATTTGGGGACTATTGACATCTTAACAATAGTGAGTCTTCCAACCCATGAACGTAGGACGTATTTCCATTTACTGTCTTTTAATGATGTTTCATAGTTTTTAGTGAAGAAGTCTTAGACTTTTGTTAAACTCATTCCTTAGTATTTTATATTTTATTTTTTGATGCTGTTGTAAATGCAATTGTTTCTTTAATTTTGGGGTAGTTTATTTGTAGTGAATAGAAATGCAATTGATTTTTGTATATTGATTTTATATGCTATAACCACGCTGAACTTGTTTATCAGCTCTATTAGTCTTTTGTGTGGGTGTGTGTAGATTTCTTAACATTTTCTGTATAGAAAGCATTGTCATCTTTCAAATGACAACAGCGTGTCTAGAGTGAACTCTTGAGTTTTTCCTACTTAAAATATGTTACATTTTGTTTTGTTTTTTACAACAAATTGCAGTGTTTCTACTCTCTTAGTTTTCTGCTTTTCAAGACATCAAAATATGACTAAGACCCCAAAGCAATGTATAGACAGAAAAAAATCTCAGTATACTTAAGGATTCTCAGTAGCTTGAGAGGGAAATCAAGGTCTCGCATTCTTATAAATAATGATTATTAAGACTGATCAAATGGAAAGACTTAAATGATTTGTTAGTTTTGAACTATGTATTTAATTATTTATAAATTCCCCTGGTTATTGTCATAAGAGTAAAAAAAAGTCTCCCTCTGTATATAGTCATCCATCTACCCACCTTCCAATAATAGGTAATTGCTGTTTTAAGTTTCTTCTGAGTTGTTCCAAAACATTTTTGTATCTATATGCTAACAATGAAAATTTACTCTTTCTTAACCTTTATTCAAAGTGGTAACAAATTATTAATACATAACTATACTATACCTTGTTTTTTTTTCACTTAAAAAATACAAATTATAAGTCTTTCTAATTTGGTGTATAGAGTATTCTCAGTTTTTTTAAGATAGCCATGTAGTGTTTCATTAGTTGGTCTCAGTAAGCAATTTTGCCCCACTTGGCAGCACATTTGGCAATATATGGAGATATTTTTTGTTGTCATAGTTTGGGGAGGAAAGAGGTGCTACTGGCTTCTAGTGGGAATGAATCAGGCATGCTGCTAAATCTCTTGCAATGCTCAGGATGTCCCTTCCCTTGCAAAACAGCAGGATATCACCTCCTTTCCAAAGAGTTATCTAGTCCAAAATGTCAATAGTGCTGAGATTGAAAAACCATTTTGTGGATATACCCTCACTGCGTTTCTCAGATATGTAAATTAACAATTTCCATCAAATCTGGGAACTTTTTACCCTTAATTTCTTCTATTAGTCTTTTGGTTTGTGGTGACTTCTGACACCACACAGCCCAGAGTTAGGACATAGTCCTAACAGATTAAGGACATAGTTCTTCACAAGATTGTCTTTATTTTAGACACTAGACACAAGTTCAGAGATCCTCAGGCCACCCTTACTTATGATCAAATAGCTACGAATGCAGGTATCCCCTCAGTTATGATAATTTGCTAGAATGGCTTACAGAACTCAGGATAGTGCAGTTTTTACAGTTAGTATTATTAAAGTAATAGAATATGTATCAGAGCCAGCTGAAGGCTGAGGTGCACACAGCAAAGCTTCGGAAGGTTCCAAATGTGAAAATTCTGTGTCTTTTCCCTATGACGCCAGGTTATATTATCCTTCCAGCTCTTTGATGTGGGGTACAATTGTTCTGCAGTGTGTGGGTCGTCTGCTGGGTGGCTCCACGGTGGGGTTACTGGGGACCTCCTCCAGGAGGGCTTATGCCACAGGCTGTGTGACCCAGATCTGCTGCACGCAGAGCCGCTGCCTCTGCGACAGGCCCCTGCTGACCCGCACCTTCACAGGAGACACTCAACCCAGGCCTGGCTCAGTCTCTGTGGGGGTCTCTGGGTCCTGTATGCACAAGATTTTGTTTGAGCCCTCCAAGCATCTCTGGTGGGTATAGGGTTTGTTCTAAATGTGATTTCGCCCATTCTACTGCCTTGCTGGGGCTTCTCATTTGCCCTTGGATGTGGGCTATCTTTTTTTGCTGGGATCCAACATTTCTCCTGTCAATGGTGGTTTAGCAGTGAGCTGTAAAAAGAAAAACAAATGCAGAAGGCAAAATGGTTATCTGATGAGGCCTTACAAATAGCTGAGAAAAGAAGAGAAGCTAAAGGCAAAGGAGAAAAGGAAAGATACACCCATTTGAATACAGAGTTCCAAAGAATAGCAAGGAGAGATAAGAAAGCCTTCCTCAATGATTAATGCAAAGAAATAGAGGAAAACAATAGAAAGGGAAAGACTAGAGATCTCTTCAAGAAAATTAGAGGTATAAAGGGAACATTTCATGCAAAGTATGGACCTAACAAAAGCAGAAGAGATTAAGAAGTGGCAAAAATACACAGAAGAACTGTACAAAAATGATCTTCACAACTCAGATAATCATGATGGTGTGATCACTCACCTAGAGCCAGACATCCTGGAATGTGAAGTCAAGTGGGCCTTAGGAAGCATCACTATGAACAAAGGTACTGGAGGTGATGGAATTCTAGTTGAGCTATTTCATATCCTGAAAGATGATGGTGTGAAAGTGCTGCACTCAATATGCCAGCAAATTTGGAAAAGTCAGCAGTGGCCACAGGACTGGAAAAGGTCATTTTTCATTCCAATCCCAAAGAAAGGCAATATCGAAGAATGTTCAAACTACTGCACAATTGCACTCATTTCACATGCTAGCAAAGTAATGCTTAACATTCTCCAAGCCAGACTTCAGCAGTATGTGAACTGTGAACTTCCAGATGTTCAAGTTGAATTTGGAAAAGGCAGAGAAACCAGAGATCAAATTGCCAACATCCACTGGATCATCGAAAAAGCAAGGGAGTTCCAGCAGAACATCTACTTCTGCTTTATTGACTATGCCAAAGCCTTTGATTGTTAGATCACAACAAACTATGGAAAATTCTTCAAGAGATGGGAATACTAGACCACCTGACCTGCCTTCTGAGAAGTCTGTATGTAGGTCAAGAAGCAACAGTTAGAACTGGACATGGAAAAACAGACTAGTTCCAGAATGAGAAAGGAATATATCAGGACTGTGTATTGTCACCCTGCTTATTTAACTTATATGAAGAATACATCATGTGAAATGCTGGACTGGATGAAGCACAAGCTGGAATCAAGATTGCTGGGAGAAATATCAATACTCTCAGAAACACAGATGACACCACCCTTATGGCAGAAAGTGAAGAAGATCTAAAGTGCCTCTTGATGAAAGTGAAAGAGGAGAGTTAAAAAGGTGGCTTAAAACTGAAAATTCCAAAAATGTAGGTCATGTCTTCCAGTCCCATCACTTCATCACAGGTAGATGGGGAAACAAGGAAACAGTGGCAGACTAGTTTTTGGGGCTCCAAAATCACTGCTGATGGTGCTTGCAGCCGTAAAATTAAAAGACACTTGCTCCTTGGAAGAAAAGTTATGACCAACCTAGACAGCATATTAAAAAGCAGAGAGATTACTTTGCCAACAAAGGTCCATCTAGTCAAAGTTATGGTTTTTCCAGTAGTCATGTATGGATGTTAGATTTAGACTATAAAGAAAGCTGAGTGCTGAAGGATTGATCCCTTTTGAACTGTGGTGTTGGAGAAGACTCTTGCGAATTCCTTGGACTACAAGGAGATCCAACCAGTCAATCCTAAAGGAAATCAGTCCTGAATATTCATTGGAGGGACTGATACATAGGCTCCAATACTTTGACTACCTGATGTGAAGAACTGACTCCTTGGAAAAGACCCTGATATTGGGAAAGACTGAAGGCAGGAGGGGAAGGGGACGACAGAGGATGAGATGTTTGGATGGCATCACCGACTCAATGAACGTGAATTTGGGTAAACTATGGGAGTTGGTGATGGACAGGTAAGCCTGGTGTGCTGCAGTCCAAACAGTTGCAAAGAGTAGGACCGACTGAGCAACTGAACTGACTAAACATGTGGGGTATTGCCATCCAGGGAAGTTCAGTCAAGTTTTGGTGTCCAATTTTTACTGAGGCTTCCTTATGTAGCTGCTGATCAAAAGCTTTTAGGTTTAATTAGGTCCCCAGTTGTTTTTTGTTTTTATTTTCATTATTTTAGGGTCAAAAAAGATCTTGCTGTCATTTATGTCAAAGAGTCTTTTTTATGTGTTTTATAGTGTCTTTAAGAGTTTTATATTGTCTGGTCTATACATTTAGGTCTTTAATCCATTTTGAGTTTATTTTTGTGTATGGTGTTAGGTAGCATTCTAGTTTCATTCTTTTACATATTGCTGTCCAGATTTCCCAGCACCATTGATCAAAGGCAATGGCACCCCACTCCAGTACTCTTGCCTGGAAAATCCCATGGATGGAGGAGCCTGGTGGGCTGCAGTCCATGGGGTCACTAAGAGTCGGACACGACTGAGCGACTTCCCTTTCACTTTTCACTTTCATGCATTGGAGAAGGAAATGGCAACCCACTCCAGTGTTCTTGCCTGGAGAATCCCAGGGACGGGGGAGCCAGGTGGGCTGCTGTCTGTGGGGTCACACAGAGTCAGACACAACTGAAGCGCCTTAGCAGCAGCAGCAGCAGCAGCAGGTAACATAGGCTTGCCGGTTTATCTTTGCACTTTCTGTTCTGTACCACTGGTCTGTAGTTCGGTTTTTGTGCCAGTGCCATATTGTTTTGATTACTGTAACTTTGTAGTATCATTTGAAGTCAAGGAATCTGACTCTTCCTCCTCCATTTTTCTTTCTCAAGATTTCTTTGGCTATCCAGAATCTTTTGTGTTTCCGTAGAATTTGTAGAATTCTTTGTTGTAACTCTGTGATGAATACCATTGGTAATTTGATAGGAATTGCATTGAATCTGTAGATTGCTTTGGGTAGTATATTCATTTTCACTACATTGAGTCTTCCAATCCAAGAACATCATATATTTTTTGTTCTGTTTGTGTCCTCTTTTGATTTATTCATCAGTGTTTTATAGTTCTCTGAGTTCAGGTCTTTCGCTTCCTTAGGTAGATTTATTTCTTAGTATTTTATTCTTTTTATTACGATGGTAGATGGGATTGTTTCCTTAATCTCTGTCTATTCTTTTGTTGTTAGGAATGCAAGTAATTTCTGTGCACTAATTTTGTACCTTGCAACTTTACTTCTGTTTCATTGACTATGCTAAAGCCTTTGACTGTGTGGATCACAACAAACTGGAAAATTCTTGAAGAGATGGGAATGCCAGACCACCTTACCTGCCTCCTAAGAAACCCGTATGCAGGTCAAGAAGCAACAGTTAGAACTGGGTATGGAACAGACTGATTCCAAATTGGGAAAGGAGTACATCAAGTCTGTATATTGTTGCTCTGCTTATTTAACTTACATACAGAGTACATCATGCGAAATACTGGGCTGGATGAGTCACAAGCTGGAATCAAGATTGCCAGGCGAAATATCAACAACCTTAGATATGCCACACTAATGACAGAAAGTGAAGAGGAACTTAAGAGCCTCTTGATGAGGGTGAAAGAGGAGAGTGAAAAAGCTGGCTTAAAATTCAACATTCTAAAAATGAAGATCATGGCATTCAGTCCCATTGCTTCATGGCAAATAGATAGGGAAACAATGGAAATAGTGACAGACTTTATTTTCTTGGGCTGCAGAATCACTGCAGATGGTGACTGAAACCATGAAATTAAAAGATACCTGCTTCTATGAAGAAAAACTATGACAAACCTAGACAGCATGTTAGAAAGCAGAGGTACCACTTTGCTGACACAAGATCCATCTAGTCAAAGCTATGGTTTTTCTAGTAGTCATGTATGGGTGTGAGAATTGGACCATAAAGAAGGCTGAGTGCTGAAGAACTGATGCTTTTAAACTGTGGTGCTGGGGATGACTTCCTGAGAGTCCCTTGGACACAAGGAGATCAAACCAGTCAATCCTCAAGAAAATCAGTCCTGAATATTCATTGGAAGGACTGATGCTGAAGCTGAAGCTCAGTACTTTGGCCACTTAATGCGAAGAGCTGTCTCATTGGAAAATACCCTCATGGTGGGAAAGATTGAAGGCAAAAGGAGAAAGGGGTGACAGAGGATGAGATGGTTGCATAGCATCACTGACTCAATGGACATGAGTTTGAGCAAACTCTGGGAGATAGTGAAGGACAGGGAAGCCTGGTGTGCTGCAGTCCATGGAGCTGCAGTCCAGAGTTGGATATCACTCAGCGACTGAACAACAGCAGCAGCCTCGCCATATTCACCAATTAGTTCCAATAGTTTTCTGGTGAAATCTTAAAAGATTTTCTGTGTATAGCACTGCAAACAGTGACAGTTTTACTTCTTTTCCAATTTGTCATCCTTTTATTTCTTTTTCTTCTCTGGTTGCCATGACGAGGACTTCTAAAACTATGTTGAGTAAGAGTGGTGAGAGTGGCCATTGTTGTCTTGTTCCTGATCTTAGGGGAAATGCTTTCAGCTTTTTACCATTGAGAGTGATGTTTGCTGTGGGTTTGTCATATCTGGTCTTCATTATGTTGAGGTAGGTTTTCTCTATGCTCATTTTCTGGAGAGTTTTTTTTATTTTTATTTTTATAAATGAGTGTTGAACTTTGTCAAAAGCTTTTTCTACACCTTTGAGATGATCATATGATTTTTACTCAGTATATCACATTGCTTGATTTGCATATATTGAAGAATCTTTGCATTCTGGGATATGCAGATGTGTGAGATTCAAAGTGTGTATAGAAATATAAATGAAGCAAAATTGTCACTTAAACATTCCTGTTGCTCACTGTTCATCTTTCTTTCTGCAAACAATCTCTGTGTGTGTGTGTGTGTGTGTGTGTGTGTGTGTAGGTGAGCTCCATTTAAAGGTATGTATAATTTTGATAGATGTTGCCAAATTGCCCTCCTTCAGTTAGGCTTTTCTCATAGAGACCAAAGTAATGTACATGGGCTTGCATCTATACTGAGTCATTGAGTACCTTTATAAGTCTTTTGAATTGTGCAGTTGGTTTGCTGTGCTGCTGCTAAGTTGCTTCAGTCGTGTCCGACTCTGTGCGACCCCATAGATGGAAGCCAACCAGGCTCCCCTATCCCTGGGATTCTCCAGGCAAGAACACTGGAGTGGGTTGCCATTTCCTTCTTTAATGCATGAAAGTGAAAAGTGAAAGTGAAGTCGCTCAGCCGTGTCCAACTCTGTGCAACCCCATGGATTGCAGCCCACCAGGCTCCTCCGTCCATGGGATTTTCCAGGCAAGAGTACTGGAGTGGGGTGCCATTGCCTTCTCCAGTAGTTGGTTTGTATGCTCATTATTGGCTTATAGTTTAAGATTTTGTATGTGAGTTATTGCTCTTGAGATAAGTAGCCACAGAAGATGCCTGAATGGATTCTTTAAAGACTTGACTGTGTATATTTGATTCATGTCTGTTTCCCCTGAAAATCATGTTGAAGTACGGTTTTGTGTGAAATATTTTCAGTGTGAAAGTTTATAAGTTTCCACAGCCACATATACTAGATCACCTTCATGAAGTACAAGTATTTCTATAATATGAGAAGCATGAAAAGGAAGAATTAATGCAATGGCACCCCACTCCAGTACTCTTGCCTGGCAAACGCCATGGATGGAGGAACCTGGTAGGTTGCAGTCCATGGGGTCCCTAGGAGTTGGACATGACTGAGCAACTTCACTTTCAGTTTCCACTTTCATGCGTTGGAGGAGGAAATGGCAACCCACTCCAGTGTTCTTGCCTGGAGAATCCCAGGGACGGGGGAGCCTGGTGGGCTGCTGTCTATGGGGTTGCACAGAGTTGGACATGACTGAAGTGACTTAGCAGCAGTAATGATAAATGATTTCTTCTTCCCCAGTGTAATTGTGACCCTAGAAATACAGGATTATTTGGATGTCTGAGATTGAAAAAGGCTTGGGGTAATGTTTTTTTTTTTTTCAGAAATATTAACTGCTTTAGTGAAGTCATTTGGCTTTGTTCTTTAGAGAGAAGCTTACTGTGAGTAGATCTCAAGATGGGTTTTTGCTTGTGTTACTCCAGTTTTCAAGCTTGCTTGTTTCTGTGGCAAGATCGAATAAACACGGGTTTGCATTTCATATGCACTTCTCATTAGGTTTGTGGCTTTGAGTAAGTTATTTAACCTTTCTGTACCACATCTTGCTCACATTGTTGGACAGATTAGAAATACTGTACATAAAGAGCCTTGCTTGGCAACGACAGGAACCTATAATGGGGTAACTAGTATGTCAGAAGATAGTATAAAATTAATGATGTTTTAGTTCCTAATAAATCGCTATTGATCAGTGACTCAGTGGGTAAAGAATCCGCCTGCAATGCAGGAGACACAGGTCTGATCATTAGGTGGGGAAGATCCTCTGGAGAAGGAAATGGCAACCCACTCCAGTATTCTTGCCTGGAAAATTCCTTGGACAGAGGAGCTTGGTGGGCTGCAGTCCATGAGGCCACAAAGAGTCTGACACGACTGAGCGACTGAGCACTATTCATATTTGTTTGTGCACCTCACCGGCATCCTGTTTCTTTTTCTCCTGTAGGGTGAACTGTCCCATGATCAAGATGTGGTGGAGTACCTCATGAATCAGCCAAATGTTGTTCCCCGAATCAACTCTAGGATTTTGACAGCTGAGCGAGAATACCTGGACCTAACAGCAACCAGTAAGTAACATTTCAGGAACACTTTAGGCTTTTTTGATTTGTCTTTCAAAATCCTGTATTTATTGGATTGTAATGTTCAGAAGATAATCCAAGATTGTGACACGATTTTGTTTAAACTCTTTGTACCTTGATTTCATTATGAAGTGAAGTGAAGTCGCTCAGTCATGTCCGACTCTTTGCGACTTCATGGACTGTAGCCTACCGGGCTCCTCTGTCCATGAGATTTTCCAGGCAAGAATACTGGAGTGGAGTGCCATTTCTTTCTCCAGGGGAGCTTCCCGACCCAGGGATCGAACCCGGGTCTCCTGCACTGTAGGCAGACGCTTTACTGTCTGAGCCACAAGGGAAGCCCTCTGATTTCATTATATGAGCCTTTAAATTTCAAGAGTTTCCTCCAGAGGAGAGAAATTCTTCCTGGATAAATCTTTGTAAACTCTGAAAGTTATTCAGTGTCTTTTAAATGCCAGCTCAACATAGGCACTAGATGATAGAAATAGTCCTGGATTATTGACTTTCTTGCCGTCCTAAAGCTCTTAAGCAGCTGTTTTCTTCCTAGTTCTGGTGTCAGTTTCAGCAATAATGTTGACAAATATCTCAAGAGAGCTTTACTCTGTGGACTTAAGAATGCCTTTTTAACAAATAAAGCTTCATTGAGAAATATCGTTCTTGCCATAAAAGTCAACCTTTCAAAGTTATACAGTTATACTGTGTACTGTTTTTAGTATATTCTCAAAGTTGTGTGATCATCACACTGTCTAATTTTAGACCTCTCCAAAAGAAATGATGTACCCCATTAGTAGTCCTTCTCCATTTCCCACTTCTCCTGTCCTTTAGCAACTACCTAATTTAGTTTCTCTTTCTATGGATTTTTCTGTTCTGGATATTTTATATAATTGGAAGCTTTTTGTGACTGGTTTCTTTCACTAAGCTAAGTGAAAAGTGAAAAGCTAAGGTTTTTAAGGTTCATCCACGTTGTAGCCTGTCTCAGAACTTCTTTTTTATGACTGATTCCTTTACCATTGTATAGACAGGCCATACTTTGCTTATCTGTTCCTCAGTTGATTAATGTTTAAGTTGTTTCCACAAGAATACCTTTTTGTCGCTCATGAAACTGAATACCAGAAAAACAAACAACCGAGTCAAAAAGTGGGCAAAACACATAAAAAGTTATTTCTTCAAAGAAGACATGCAAATGGCTGATAAACACATGAAAAGATGCTCACCATCACTCATTATTAGAGAAATGCAAATCAAAACTGCAATGAGATATTACCTCATACCAGTCAGAGTGGTCATCATCAAAATCCACAAACAAGAAATGCTGGAAAGTATGTGGAGAAAATGCACCCCTTTTGCACTGTTGGTGAGACTGTAACTTGATACAGCCACTGCGGAAGACCGTATGAGATTCCTCAAAAAACTGGGAGTAGAACTACCATATGACCCAACCATTCCACTACTTGGTATATACCCTGCTGCTGCTAAGTCACTTCAGTCGTGTCCGACTCTGTGCGACCCCATAGACGGCAGCCCACGAGGCTCCTCTGTCCATGGGATTTTCTAGGCAAGAACACTGGAGTGGGGTGCCATCACCGAAACCCAAATTGAAAAAGGCACATGTACCCCAGTGTTCACTGCAGCACTATTTACGATAGCTACAACATGGAAGCAACCTAGATGTCCATCGACAGATGAATGGATAAAGAAACTGTAGTACATATACACAATGCAATATTACTCAGTCATATAAAGGGACACATTTGAGTCAGTTCTGATGAGATGGATGAACCTAGAGCCTATTATACAGAGTGAAGTAAGTCAGAGAAACACAAATGTTACATATTAACGCACATATATGGAATCTAGAAAGATGGTGCTGATGAACCTGTCTGAGGGCACCAGTGGAGACACAGAGAACAGACGTGGGTATATGGATGGGCAGAAGGAGAGGGTGAGATGAACAGAGAGAGGCATGGGGGCACACACTACCATGTGTAGAGTAGACAAGCAGTGGAGATTTGCCCTGTGACTGAGGCTCAGATGAGGCTCTGGAACAACCTGGAAGGGCTGGAAGAGAGGGGAGAGATGAAGGGGACACGTGCACACCCATGGCTGACTCATGTTGATGTATGGCAGAGGCCAGCTCAATATTGTGAAGCAATTTTCCTTCAGTTAAAAATAGGTAAGTTTGGAACATTGAAAAAACAAAGCAAAACAATGCCTTGTTAAGAAGTTAACCCCAGGTGCAGTTTGTTCTTTTGCCTTTGCTGGAGACTGTGGAGGCCACTTTAACAAACTGCAGGATATAAAATAGAGATATCATTATTTGCTCAGAAAATCTCACTGGGGAAGAAAGGATATGTGTAATGGTGAACTCAAAACCAAGTGTATTTGTTGTGGTAGTTGAGTACAATAAATATATAGATTATTTGTGATTGGTACTTTATTGTGGCTATCTATGTTCTACTCTAAATTCCTTTTCTTTCAGGCAGAAGAAAGTGATCAAATATAGGCAGAGGAAAAATTCATATGTATGCTTATACTTGAAAAAAAAAAGTAGTTAAGAAAATACTTTTTACCAGAAGAATTAATAGTGCAAGTCAGACAGTATTATGAATCTTTATCCTGTTTGTTGTTTCCATAATTTTAAATTAAGCTGTAAAGAGTTATCTTTGGAGTACTGATGAGTAAGGAACATAAAACAGTTCTGTGTTTTTGGGTATCTTTCTCCACTGAGTGTTAACAGCCTCAGCTGTGACGTGATGGTAGTCCACAGTGGCAAGGACGTAGTTCACTTGGTCAGCATTTTGAAGCTGTCCGTGAAGGAGTAACTGGCATCCTCCTAACCCAGTGGTTATAGCTCCATCGTCTATACTGCTCTTGGCCTTTGCTGTCCTGCAACTAAGTTTTAAGGCCATGGTGCTTCCTCCCCTCCCCTGCATATAGCCAACAGTATGAATGGACTATGTCTGTCATAAATTGCTTACCGTTTCTAGAACATTGATTGAGCAGATTGTAGGCCCTCAGTGTGCTTTGCTGAATGAAAAGATAGATGGGTGAGTGGGTGTACAGACCAATAGATGGGAGGGTGGGCAAGCAAGCTGTGCTTGGAGGATAGGGCAGAAAGCAGGGCGTTTGTATTGGGGTGTGAGTAATGCAAAGACCTGGGATGATTGCTGGAGATACAGGGTTTATGATACCAGGCTGGAGGCCACTTTGTAGGTAGGAAGAAATTCTGAAGTATTTAGAGCAAGAGAGTGACTTGATGAAGCTGGAATTTTGGCAGGAGTAATCTGAGGGGAAATGATTAATAAGAGCAATTGCCCATAGGCACTAACAGGAAAAATATATATCTAAAAATGACCTCTTATTTCTTTTAAGGTTAAAAATGTTATTATGATAGACATGAAATAACTAAAATATGAGTTTTCTTATATTTTCTCTCCCATTATCCCCTCTTATCCCCAAATAGAATAGGGAAGAGTTTACTGCAGGGATGGACTATGGAAAGGAGAGATGAAGTTAAAGTCTCTTTAAAAGATCATCCTCTAGGTATAAAGTGAAAAAGTAGGAATAAAATTAATTTAAATCATCAAACTAACACATATATGAGAGTTATGTGTCACATGGGTACTTTTTCTCTTTGTGTCTTAAAATATGATTAATAAGGTAGGAGTCATGTTGTTAACTTGTTCAGTGAACTTGGAACAATATATTTTGCTCATGCATTTTATTAAAACATATTATGGTCAAATCAGATTATCAATTGAATGTTAACATTAGATTGAATTTAGGCATATTAGTTATAAATCTACTTTAATTTTTTTTTTTTTCAGATAACTTTTTTGTGGATGATTATGCTAGATTTACCGTCTTGGATTCCCAAGGCAAGACTGCTGCTATCGCCAACAGTATGAATTATCTGACTAAGAAAGGTAATACATTTTAGGCTTACCTTGGATTCAACTTATTTTTTTTTTGTATCTACAAAAATTTAGTGTCTGTTGAAAAGGAGATTCCATAATTTATTTTATATTTTTGTGTGATTATTTGAGTCTAGAAATTACCTATTTAAATTTAATTTTTATATATATTTGAAAATTCAGATGTTATCTTTATAAATTTTATGTACTGTGTGTGCTGTGCTTAGTTGCTCAGTCATGTCCAACTCTTTGTGACCACATGGACTGTAGCCCATCAGGCTCCTCTGTTCATGGGATTCTCTGGGCAAAAATACTAGAGTGGGTTGCCATCCCCTTCTCCAGGGGATCTTCCCAACCCAGGTCTCTTGCATTGCAGGTGGATTCATTACTGTCTGAGCTACCAGGGAAGCCCCAGAGTACTGGAGTGGGTAGCCTATCCTTTCTCCAGGGAATCTTCCCGACCCAGGAATTGAACCAGGGTCTCCTACGTTGCAGGCAGATTCTTTACTAGTTGAGCTACCATAATAGACATAAAAGGCAAAAAGAAAAATTTTTCATGGTTCAGAATGGAAAAAGAATTATGTAAAAATGGTTTAATGGATTGCAGATTGGTTTGACTCACCTCTTCAATGATAACATTGGATTAAATTTTTAGGATTCATGAGATAAGTGAAGTGAAAGTCGCTCAGTTGTGTCTGACTCTTTGTGACCCCGTGGACTATGCAGTCCATGGAATTCTCTAGGCCAGAATACTGGAGTGGGAGGCCTTTCCCTTTTCCAGGGAATCTTCCCAACCAGGGATCGTCTCCCATACTGCAGGTGGATTCTTTACTAGTTGAGCCACAAGGGAAACTTGGTTCAAGAAATCCTTGTGAACATTTTTAAGCTGATTTTGATACAGAGTTCTTTATGCAGATCAAAATTATGTAAAATGATACCCTTTTAATGGAAGACAGATGTTTTTCCTCCCTGGTCACATTTATTACCCTTTCAAAGCACCAACTGTCATTTAAGGTAGCTATTTTTATTACCAATGTAGTTTTCTCCCAGAGAGTAATTCTGGCTTTTCAAATGTATATTTAAATACATGCAATTGCTCCATTTGGTTCCTCAAAGAAATTGATTCTGAGGAGTTCTTGTATAGTTCTGTAACACAAATAGGACTAAGAACCAGAAAAAAAGCATAGAGGATGTTGGGCATTATTTAAAATTTGTCTCTTAAGTTGGCATTAATTAGAGTAATGACATTTTCTTTTTTTCTACTCTTTTTCCTTTACTTTTGTCCAGGAATGTCCTCCAAGGAAATCTATGGTAACTTTAAACTTCAGAATGTTCTATTCCTTTTATTTATTTTTATTAATTATCTTATATGGTTCAGGCACTGTTGTAATTCAGAATTTCTCGCTACTTTATTGGAATGTTTCTGGAACCTGTGGGTAACAGATAATTTATCAATGCAGATGAGTTCTGTGTGTTTGTAAAGAGTTATATTTTAGAAAGTTACAAATGAATATGATCAGAGACTATCATATGTTACCCACACTCTCAAAGACTCTTTTTCATTTTACAGCTAACAGGTGCCCAAACCAAAATAGAATTAATAGATGCATGTTTCTAGTTTCTAATTAAGCCACGTGGACGGTTATCATGCTTTCATTCTGGTATCAAAGTTTCGCTGCTTTTGCCTTGTATCTTTATTTTTTGCATGGTTTGCAGAAATTATTTGACTTAATAGCAGTACTGAAACATAGGATGTGCTTTCTCCCCTCCTCCCACTCAGTATGTTGTATTTGTTTTTCTACAGATGATTCTTTTATTAGGCCAGTAACTTTTTGGATTGTTGGGGATTTTGATAGCCCTTCTGGAAGGCAATTGTTGTATGATGCTATTAAACATCAGGCAAGTATCTACTACTTCAGTCTGTATCTTTGTTTGAGGCTGCATTATCTTCATGAGCATCAGTGTGCTGATAATATTCTGGTGGGGAGGCTGAATCCTGCATTTTTAGTGCTTGGGGAAAAGAAGCATTGTTTTCTCAGAGGTCTGGCAACTATTGAGAAAGCCGAGAAGATGGCAACATTCTCATGTTTTTTCTTTAAAAAATGTGTTTATTTATGGCTGTGTTGGGTCTTTCTCTAGTTATATCGAATGGGGCCTCCTCTTCGTTGCAGTGCACAGGCTTCTCATTGTAGTGGCTTCTCTTGTTGCAGATCATGGGCTCCAGGCTGCAGCTCAGTAGTTTTGGCAAATGGGCTTAGTTGCTCCACAGCAATGTGGGATCTTCCTGAAGCAGGAATCGAACCCATGTCCCCTGCGTTGGCAGGCAGAATCTTAACCACCGGACCCTCAGGGAAGTCTGGGAATAGATTCTTTTAGAGGAAAAAATAATGAGCTCTTCATCATAGACAAGTTTTTAATTGTACAACTGTTGATACCCTTGCTGAAGAAGATGCTGCAAAGTTCATTTTGTATATTGTGTGGAAGAGACAGAGTCCTTACCTTGACAGAGGTCCAGAGGTGTAGTTGGTGTAGGCATGCAGAGGGATGCACGTACAGGTGGCCTGAATGCTAGGCAGGGTATCACCTGTAGAGTGGAGTGAATAGCAGTGGTGAATAGTTGAAAAAATATCACCTCTTCTAGAGATCCTCATTGTCAGAGAGAGAGATTTCCTGAGTGGTTTCAGATTGGATCTTCATCCAGGTTTTGCATCCCCACCCCCCCAACCTGTGTCCCCTTTCCACCCTGTGTCCAAGGAAGCTCACTGAAATACTGATGTACTGAGTGCCTTTATTGTCCAAAGGAACAGACTAGATGGTGTGGTCAGTTCAGAGTTGTATTTGTGAGCAGTCCTGGAAGGATGATATACGATAATGCATTCTTAACTCAAATTGATAAAGCTTGTGTGGTGGTAAAGTGGGAGAACAGGGAGGGAGTAATTGAGGTGATACATAGGTTCACAAGACAAGCATAAATTAAAAGGATGTACATTGCCACCGTGTGACCACCACCCAGGTACAGAAATAGTTACCTGAAAGTATGGCCCTGCCTGTGGCCTCGCCACTGTCCCTCTCCTGTCCTTCTCCTCACAGCCTAGGTTTACCTGTTACTTACTTTGTTTAAGTAGACTCTTACAATGTTAATATGTGTTTGTTTGCATTTGATTTCTTTGCTCAACATTTTTGAGATTTATTCATGGCTTTACAAGTGGTGGTAATTAGTTCTTTTTCATTGTGCATTGGCTGTACCACAGAGTTTTGTTTGTTTAGTCTGTTTGATGGACAGCTGGTTTGTTTCTAGTTTGGGGCTAGAAGAATGCTGCGGTGAATACTCATGTACATGTTTTTAGATACACATCAGTATGAATGGTACACATCAGTATGAATTTCTGTTGCTATGCCCCTTTTTTGGTTTTTTGGGTCCTAGATATCTTCTTCCACATGAATTTTGACTTTTTACCCAAGGAGAGATTAATTTTTGCTAGAAATCTGTAAAGGCCATGTGACTGAAGGGTTTGTGCAGAGCCCTTCAAGAGGGTTGTGACTTGTGGTAGTAAAGATGGGTGTAGTTGGGATTCACATGCCCAAGTGAGGCATAACATGCATAAGAAGAATGAAAGTGTGTTGGGTAAATACAGGACTCTGACAATCTGTAATGTATACCGTATTTACAGAGATGGCAAGAAATGAATTGGAAAGGTAGGTTGGCGGCCAATTCCAGGGTTTGAATGCCTACTTACAGCATTTTAATTTTATTTGGTGTGCAGAGGAGAATGACCGAATACTTCTGTTATTTGCTACTTATGGAATGTGATTGATGTTAATGCTGCTTTTTAAGTTCAAGACATCTACCATATAACTCTTATTTCCCATTTTGTAAATAGAAATCCAGTAACAATGTTAGAGTAAGCATGATCAATAATCCTAGTGAAGATATAAGCTATGAGAAAACTCAGATCTCCAGAGCAATCTGGGCTGCTCTCCAAACCCAGACCTCCAACTCTGCTAAGAACTTCATCACAAAAATGGCCAAGGAGGAGACTGCAGAGGCCCTGGCTGCAGGAACTGACATCAGGGAGTTCTCTGTTGGGGTACGTCTGTGTATTGCATGAGGATGCTGTGTTCTGTTATTTAGAAGTTCGTTCCTGTGGGCTGATTTGTCCTGTTCCTGTTGATGTCAGGATTTGTGATTGTAGTTCTGAGCTCAGAGAATATTTTTTAAGTTGGAAGAGCCTTTCCAATAAATAACAATTCTGCAATTTTCCCTTTACTTCACTTTAAACTTACTAGGTTTCATGATGTGTATACATGAGTTTATGTATGCTTTTAAGCACAAAGCCATTGGTTTTGTAGGTTTTTAAAAGGTAGATAGTGTTTGACTTGTTTGTAAAGCAAAGACGAATATTTGTTTCTAGAGATTTAAGCTACTTAATGAGTTAGAGGCTTATGTGTTCTTGATATATTTCCAGTATAAGTCCAAATTAATAAATTTATATACGACATACTTTCGATTGTTGTGTAATTTTAAAATTTTTTATAAAATGATGAATGTATTTGATGTTTCAGTTAGAAAAAAGATTCTCTCTTGAAATTAACAAGATTTAAAATGCATAATAAAGATACCATGAATTATAGTTTCCAATTGAACTGTCACATAAAGGACCAGAAAAAGGAAATAACCAATTACTTGTTAAGTGAGAGATTGGGAAAAAATGGGAGGAAATTTGGAAAATGGAGACATCATAATGTTAATTATTAAAATTAGTCATAACTTTCCTCTAGAGCATTTTATGATTTATTCATGTGATTATTAATTTTTGTGATTTACTTAATAACAATTACTTTTCCTTAATAACGATTACTTTCCTAGGGCATGGATTTCAGTCTTTTTAAAGAGGTCTTTGAGTCTTCCAAAATGGATTTCATTTTGTCTCATGCCATATACTGCAGGGATGTTCTAAAGCTGAAGAAAGGACAGAGGGCAGTGATCAGCAATGGAAGGGTGAGAATTTTGTCCTGAAACAAGGTTGCCTTCAAATTAGATTAGTGAACAGTCTTGGCCAGCATTCTTCTCTGAAACTAGTAAACTCTTCAACAGAGCCACTTTTTCCAAAGGTGACTAGGGCTTATGCATGCTGATGATCATTACTGCCCCCTTGTTTCAAAGGAAGTTTGCTCATTTGGACACAAATGTCCTTACGTGAAACCTTCCTCCTGTTCAGTTTTGCCCTGCCATTGTGTAAGATGGTGAGAGTGTGGTTGCTCTCAGAACATAAATTCCTAAGACCTTTGATACATAAAGTGTTTGTCCTATGTGGGGATTAAGTTTATGGTTTGTGCAGTTTATATGAACTTAATTGGTTTATGCTTAGAATACTTCATAAATATCTGCAGATGTGAAAATGAGACTAGACAGATATATTAAACTTGACACTCTTAGCACTTAGGGTGAAATCTCTGGTATCCACCACTGCATTTCTGTTTTGGCTTTTTTTTATTCAATGAGAATTAATGAAAATGATATTGCTGTTTTATTTCAGAGTTTGCTTACAGTAAAAATAGTATAAAATATTCAAGTCTACACTCTGTTGAGTGTGGAGGAATTGATAAGGGGATAGCCATATGAGTTGATTTGGCTTTTAGTTTCACTTTTTTTCATTATTTAACTTAGACATAAACATGTTTTGGGTCTGTAAAGTGATTTGGTTTATAAGGTAGCCTGAGGACACCTCTACAGCCTGCTGATTCCAGCACTGACTACCCTGCTCTCTTTCACAGATCATTGGGCCACTGGAGGACAGTGAATTCTTTAATCAAGACGATTTCCACCTCCTGGAAAATATCATCTTAAAAACTTCAGGACAGAAAATCAAATCTCATATTCAACAGCTTCGGGTAGAAGAAGATGTGTAAGTTTTGCTATAGAAGAAGTTAATCTGTTCAAGTCATAGGGGCTATGTTAATTGGACCTTCCTCATGCTTTAAAAAAAAAAAAAAGTTAAACATTTATTCCAAGATGTTTTATCTCTAGCTTTAAAATATAATAATTGTCTTCATTTCAGGTTTACTTATTTTTGCTTCCATTGAAATGAGTTAATTTTGCAGCAAGCTATTTAAAGAACTGAATTCTCTCCATTTTGATTTTTTAAGAGTTTTTGATTGTGGAAAATTTCAAACATATGCAGAAGTAGAGGGGTGATTTATTTCTTTGGAATACTTATGGAAAGACATACTTTTCCTCATTATCTCTATAATTACCCTTCAGTTTTATTTTCAGGAAAAAAAAGGCAAATTAAGTGTTTCTTTTTCTTTATTTACTAATTATTGAATAATGAGTTTTTTGTTATGTAGTCCAAAGGTGATGATGATGAGTTGATTATTATTGGTTCTTTATTGTTATTTTAGCCCTTTTCAGTGTTATTACTAGCTTATGTATTTTAATAAGTTATTTCTCAAAGGAAGGAAAGTAATTATTTGACTGGTCTATGTACCTGCTGTGTAACTGAAGCTCATATTCATATTCACATGGTTTTTGGCATTAAATATCAGATGGATGTATAATTGGAGGATGTATGTTTATGTTTAATGTTGATGAACCGTGATACCTTTTTCCGCAGAGGCTATACTGTTTTACTTTCCCATCAGTAATGCATAACGGTTCTGGTTTCTCCACGTCCTGATCTTTGTCATTTAAAAATTTTTTTATAATACCCATTCTAACTGGGTGTGGTATCTCCTTGTGGTTTGTCATAACTCCCCTAACAATTAGTGATCTTGAACATCTTTTCATGTGCTTAATAGACCCTTTGTCTATCTGGGAAAAATCTGTCCAAGTCCTTTGCTCATTTTTAATTATTTATTTTGTTGTTGAGTTGTAGGAATTCGTTTATATTCTGGATATCAATCCTGTATAGCCGTGTGATATGCAGATGTTTTTTCCCCACTCCATGGATTGACTTTTCACACTCTTAATAGTGTTCTTTGATGCATAGTTTGAAGATATAGAATTTTAAAGTTTTTCTGTTTTTTCTTTTCTTCATCTATTTCATCATAGCATGATGTTGCAGAGTTCAAGATGCATGTCTTAGTATGGACTTTGATAGCTGCCAGAGTAGCCTCTTTGCCAAGTTTTATGTGATATGAGAAAGAATCTTTTTTCATCGCAGCCAAACTGGGGTCACATATAAAGAGGCTTTATTCTATCTCATTTAGTGCTCCTTGTTTTAGCCTATGGAACGCCTCCTGGATACAGGCCAGGAGCTAACCTATGACTTGAAGCCACTGTGTCACAGGCAGAGGCTTGATGTGTTCCTTGGCCCACTCCCTCTCTGTCTCTGGAGCCTTGGAGGAGCCCCTTGGAGTCCCTGTGGACTGTATAATTGCCAGACTGTGCACAAAAGGCTTGTCTTTAAGCAACCAGAGATGTCCTGGGTGGGTACTGGGTGGATACAGACAAATAAGGTAGCTTTGGGCTTCCTTGGTAGCTCAGTTGATAAAGAATCTGCATGCAATACAGGAGACCCTTGGTTCCATTCCTGGGTTGGAAGATCTGCTGGAGAAGGGATAGGCTAGCCATTGCAATATTCTTGGACTTTTCCTTGTGGCTCAGCTGGTAAAGAATCCACCTGCGATGTGGGAAACCTGGGTTCAATCCCTGGGTTTGGAAGATCACCTGGAGAAGGAAAAGGGTACCCACTCCAGTATCTTGTCTAGAGAATTCCATGGACTGTATAGTCCATGGGTTGACAAACAGTTGGACACAACTGAGCAACTTTCTCTTTCCCTTTCACTTTCAAGATAGTTATGGGGCTGTCAAAAGATGGATACTAAAACTCTTAGGGTTTTCAGAATGACCTTGCTTGCCTAGGGTTTTCCTTAGTGCAAGAACTGCTCCACCTTGGAGTGGCCCCTTGTGACAGCCACAGCTTTCATGCCTGACCCAGACCTGCAGCTAAGAGGCCATCCTCAGCTCCCCAAACCTCAGTTGTGACCTCTTTGATCAAGGAGCTCATCCCAGGCCACGTTAGTGTCCCTTGACATATTTTGTGACAATGTTGACACATCAGAGGAAACAGATAACCTGTTTTATTTTGTTTTCAGAGTTAGTATTGAGAAGTACCAGGGGATATAATTTGATATTGTTGTTTGGTTCAGTGAGAGAATGGATGGGCTTGATTGTAATTCAAATATATTCACAAATATGCTCAAATATATTTTAACATTCTTAGAATTCAATCCTTGGTTCAGTAGACTAGAGCATTTTTTTTCAGTCGCATGATTTAGTGCAAAATCTTCCTTGGTTAGAGATCAAGTTAGGAGGGGTGGGGAACGCGGAAATGCTTTTCTAAGTTGTTTACTGTAATGTTGATTGTAATAGTGTAATAGATAATGATGTATTCATAAATATAATACTATGCAGTTATTGAAAATATTGATGCACCCCAACAAAATAATGTTTGTAATATATTATTAAATGAAAAATCAGGTTACCAAGTAATTTAGTACCACTTTTGCGTGTGTATATATGTATATATTTTACAATATAGAAGAATTATGAACTGAAATGTTTTCAACACTTATTTCTTAAATATGCTATTATTGTGTGTATCTCCATTTTCTCCTTATATATTTTTTTTCCTGAATTTTTTTTGGTAAATTGTTACTCTAATGATCATAAAAGGTAATAAAGGTATTTAGAAGAGGGTGAGGGAGACATAAATGACATTGCAGCCTGCTCTGGGCCAGGCTCTGAGCTGGGTGCTTTATTTTGTATGTTTAGCCAGTGCTTGTTTTACAAGAGCCACTCCAAGTAGGTGTTACCTCCATTTCACATATGGAAAAATCAACACTTACTGCCGGGCTATAAAACTAATCAGTAACACAGATCCGTAGTTTTTTTTCTCATGCCTATTGGTACAAAGTTTATTTCTTCAAACCATGTCGTTGGCAGTCAGTGCTTAGGTTGATTGTAACAGCTGGAAAACCTTCAGTCAGAGAGATGCTAAATTTTCACCAACGACATCTTTCAGGGCCAGTGACTTGGTAATGAAGGTGGACGCTCTCCTGTCAGCTCAACCAAAAGGAGATGCAAGAATCGAATACCAGTTTTTCGAAGACAGACACAGGTATAGAATCAGTGTTGAATGTATGCTTAGTTTTGTTTTCCTCAGCTCCTTTATTCTTCCATTTAAAGTATATTTGTAAGTGTGATATGTGGCTTTCATATATGTTTATACTCATATATAGAACTCATAACAGAGCTCAGTTGCATAAAAGTTGACATTTATTTCTAAATCAGTTTAGTTCTGAATACACCCTTGAGAAAACAGAGCATTTAATACAGCAGATCAGCTTAATTTTATGATATTAAAGAATAAACAGTTGTTACACCACCTGTCTCTTCATCATTTTTTGAAACCTGTCTTGTTTTCAATAAGATAAAAATAAGTGTAGCATTATAAGGAAGTCTTTTGTCATTGTCTTTTTGTCTCTTGTTTTCCAGTTTTTTATTTTGAAAAGTTTCAAACTTGGAGAATAGTTGAAAGACTATTACAGTGAACACCCAAATATCTTTAACCTAGATTCACCAATTGTTGACATTGTGCCACATTTATCCATATGTGTGTGTATGTATAGTATATATTTGCATACAAACTTAACGTGCATTCACATTTTTGGCAACCATTTGAAAGTATGTTGTTCAGTTCAGTCACTTAGTCATGTCCGACTCTTGTGACCCCCATGGACATTCCCCATCTATTTCCCATGAAGTGATGGGGCCAGATGCCATGATCTTCGTTTTCTGAATGTTGAGCTTTAAGCCAACTTTTTCACTCTCCTCTTTCACTTTCATCAAGAGGCTCTTTAGTTCTTCACTTTCTGCCATAAGGGTGGTGTCATCTGCATATCTGAGGTTATTGATATTTCTCCCAGCAATCTTGATTCCAACTTGTGTTGGCCTGTTTTGCAGCAAGCAGAGCAAACTTGGACTTGGTAAAAATCCCACATGCCTGTGGTCAAAACATGAAAACATAAATGGACACAATAATGTAACAAATTCAATAAAGACTCCAAAAATGGACCATATCAAAAAGATCTGAAACCAAAAACCAAAAAGAACTCAGTGGTTGTCTGAAATATTTAGAAAAGGAGTTAGAGCCCCTCTTTCCCGTACCCCCTGGAGCCACACTGAACAGTTAGGCCCTGTCCATTCAGGACACCCTCTCCGGACCCCAGGTGAAGGTGCTGCTGCCCTCAGTGCTCACCTGGGTCTCAGGAGGTAGAAGAGACATAGCCTAGGGGGTCTCTTCTCTTGTCCAAGGGAGCATCACACCAGCCACCCTATCTCCTTGTCTCCCTGCCCATAACAAACACCATAAGGAGGCCAGTGATGCTGTGCACAGCTGACTGCCTTGTCCTTGTGAGATTTGACGTGAAGACAACACAGAAAGAGAACCAGCCAGGAAGGATCCAATCAGGAGTGAACCCCTCTTCAAAGGGGCCCTGTGAGACCCAAGCACTCACTCTGCCCACCCTGCTCTGACTTTTGGGAACTGGCCTTGTCATTGTCTGGGCAGGAGGTGGGAGGGACAGCCCGGTTTCTCTTCCACCTGCTGAGACCCAGGTGGGTACTGGGGGCAGCAGCACCTCCCCCTGGAGTCCAGAGAGGGTGTCCTGGATGCACAGGGCCTAACCGTTCAGTGAGGCCGGCCCTTGTCCACAGTGCACTGGCCTGCTGCAGGCTCTCGGGTTCCCTGGCGTCCAGCTCACCCATTGCCAACCCCAGCTTGAGGCGTCATGGGAGCCCCTTGCTGGCAGGCAGCCGGGGGCAGAAAGCTGCATACCCAGAGAGAAATGAAAATTTTCTCCAGGTTCGTCTCCACACAAAAGGAAACTGCTAGCAGATGAAGCCACCTAAGAGAGGGCCCAGTTAACACTGAGGCTGAAGACCTGCTTCATGTTTCCCAGGCTCACAGGCACCCAGCACTTCTTGTTACCTACAGTAATCGGCACTTTGCAGTCCCTTTTCACATTCCTATACCAGACTTTCCCCCTATATCCCATCTCTGCCCATTCTTCCTTGGAGAAGTATATGGAAATGTCTTTGAAAGCATCTTTGGTCTAAGGCAATCAGTGACTTCAGTGACTTACTAATATAAGTCAGACCTTAGAACTGGGCCTTCTCCACCTTGTGTACAGGGAGCAGCCTGAAGCTACAGGATGGTCTCCGTGAGACAGGGAAGAAGACTTTCCTTCCCGACTGTGTCCTACTTAACTGAGCAAGTTCAGTTCAGTTCAGTCACTCAGTTGTGTCCAACTCTTTGCGACCCCATGAACTGCAGCATGCCAGGCCTCCCTGTGCATCATCAACTCCCGAAGTCCACCGAAACCCATGTCCATTGAGTCGGTGATGCCATCCAACCATCTCATCCTCTGTTGTCTCCTTCTCCTCCTGCCCTCAATCTTTCTGAGCATCAGGGTCTCTTCAAATGAGTCAGCTCTTCACATCAGGGGCTTCAACATCAGTCCTTCCAATGATCACTCAGGACTGATCTCCTTTAGGATGGACTGGTTGGATCTCCTTGCAGTCCAAGGGACTCTCAAGAGTCTTCTCCAACACCACAGTTCAAAAGCATTAGTTCTTCAGTGCTCAGCTTTCTTTTTTTGTTTGTTTTGTTTTTTTTTAATTAATTTTTATTTTTTAGTTTGTTTTGCTTTACAATACTGTATTTGTTTTGCTATACATTGACATGAATCAGCCACAAGTGTACATGAACTCCCAATCCCGACCCCCACCTCCCCAATCCCGCCCCACACCTCTCTGGATTATCCCTGTGCATCAGTCCCAAGCATCCTGCATCCTGCATCAAACCTGGACTGGCGATTCGTTTCACTTATGATATCATACATGTTACACTGCCACTCTGCCAACCCATCCCACCCTCTCCCTCTCCCACAGAGTCTAAAAGGCTGTTGTATACATCACATCCATGAGAGTCTCACATACATGACTACTGGAAAAACCATAGCTTTGACTAGATGGACCTTTGTTGACAAAGTAATGTCTCTGCTTTTTAATGGCTGTCTAGGTTGGTCATAACTTTTCTTCCAAGGAGTAAGCGTCTTTTAATTTCATGGCTGCAGTCACCATCTGCAGTGATTTTGGAGTCCAAAATAATCAAGTCTGACACTGTTCCCACTGTTTCTCCATCTATTTCCCATGAAGTGATGGGACCGGATGCCATGATCTTAGTTTTTGGAATGTTGAGCTTTAAGCCAACTTTTTCACTCTCTTCTTTCACTTTCATCAAGAGGCTTTTTAGTTTTTCTTCACTTTCTGCAATAAGGGTAGTGTCATCTGCATGTCTGTTATTGATATTTCTCTGAGCAATCTTGATTCCAGCTTGTGCTTGTAGACATTGTTATATATCATGCATAAATTCTTTGGCATCTGTCTCCTGAGTATTGGCAGTATCTCCAGCAATTTAAATTGTTGGCGTACCTCAGCAATTTAACCTTGATAAAGCAATGTTATGTAATATCAGTCCATTTTCCGATTTCTCTGAAGCCCAGTAATGGCCTTTTACAGCTGTTTGTTGCTTTGGTCCCACTCACACGTTGCAGTTAGTTACTGTGTCTCTTTAGTCTCTTCTAAGGTAGAACAGTTTGAGGGCTTTTTTATTTGTTTTTGCCAGTCTTTTATGACATTGACTCTCAGGAGTCCAGGCCAGTTGTCTTGTGGAATGTCCCACAGTTTGGGTTGTTTTCTCATGATTAGACTTAAGATAAATTGTCTTTAGGGAGAACTCCTACAGGTGATGTATGCAGCACTTACTTGACCAGTCAAGCGTATATCTTTTTACACGTCAGAATCACCAGAGGCTTTAGATGCAGAAGCCTGCATGCTACTCTTCTATGACTTTGATTTAATTAGTTTAGAGTAGATTGGACTTTGGTTTAATTGACCTGTGCTTTCTCGCAGTCAGTGCTTGTGGGGATAAAATTTGAACAGACTGCCATAAAAATATTTGTTTAATTATGGCTCTCATGTCTAAGAGTGCATTAATTCTCAAGAAATTTCCAACTGTGATACAGACTGATGTGAGAAGTTCTTTATAGCTTGAAAGCCATCTAAAAGTCTAGCAATAAGGAATAGCTTAAGTAAACTACAGCAGGTTCACTTGGCAAATTGAAGATTATTTCTTTTTCAGGATATTAATGTATAACAACATGGAAAAATCTTTATAATAATTACAATTTCTGGGGGAAAGAATGAAGTCATTATAAGGTTGCTGATATCTTGTAGGTGCATCTTATCTTTATATAGCACATAAGGGGGACTGTATAGAAATATGTCATACAGTGGTTGAGTTGGGATGGTGAGATTTTATGATTATTTCCTGTTTTTCTCTTTTGCAAATTTCTTGTAATATTCTTATATTTCTTTTACTATTTAAAAACATTAATTTCTTCTCTCCTTACAACCTTCTTGCCAAGAAATAAAAATTGGCATAATGTTCCTCAACTGTTACAAACAAGCATCAGAAACTTTTAGAGGGTTTTGCAAACTGTGAGGTGAACATAATCACATAATTGACCACCATGTAACCTTACTGTTTGAGATCTAAAGTTTTTTGGAAAATGCTAAGAGAATTGATTAGCAGTATTGAATGTGTTGTCTTCCTGCCCCCACCTCTCCAAGAAATCAACTGTTTCCCATTTTCCTCCAGATTAACGTTTTATCTTGTTGATCTCTGTAGTGCGATTAAACTGACACCCAAGGAAGGGGAGACGTACTTTGACGTTGTGGCTGTCATTGACCCTGTCACCAGAGAAGCACAGAGACTCGCCCCGTTGCTTTTGGTAGGTACAGCTGCAGAGGCGGTGCCCATGCTTTGTTCCCATGGTAGGCAAGTGTGGTTTTGATTGTGCACTAGAGCTGTGATTTCTAGGGATTTACCCAGTGCAGAATTTATAGGATTTATTATCTTTGTGTTTTTTCTTGAGATACACCTTTCTGAAGAGAAACTGTAAGCATTTTGTCTCGAGTGTGAGTCACTTTGTAGGAAAAATTTTTGTTTTGTCATCTGATTTCCTCTTTTAGGTTTTAACTCAGCTGATCACATGAATCTAAGAGTATTCATGAACTGCCAATCTAAACTTTCCGACATGCCGTTAAAAAGGTAAAACCAACTGGCTAAGAAATCAACCCTTGGAAAAAATTGCACTCGGTCTGAAAGCTAAAAATTGAATGTAAAAGATCAAAGGGATTTATATATGGACATCATGTTTAGAAAAGAAATCACTTACTGAAGTTTTGCTAAATTTCTAAGAACTAATCAAGAGTTTGAAGAACTCAGTATGAGTGTGGAAGCTGGGGGCACAAGCATTTCCCCTCCCCACGAAATGCAGGAAGGAATGACCTCCCCCACAACCCCACCTCCCCTGCTCTCCTTGCATCTTCAACAACCACAGGACATATAGTTAGGGCAAGAGATGGATTTGAAAACACTTTCTTACTGTGGAAGGAAGGTCTTCCAAATCTAGTTTGTCTTAAGTCACTTGTTTACCTGTGTAGATGTGTATAAGCTCAAAGGTTGTGGTTGCATTTAAAAAAAAGTTTAACATCTTTTCTTTTCCATTTCAGTTTTTACCGTTACGTCTTGGAACCAGAGATTTCTTTTACTTCAGACAGTAGTTTTACTAAGGGGCCAATAGCAAAATTTTTGGATATGCCACAGTCTCCTCTGTTTACTCTGAACTTGAACACACCTGAGAGTTGGATGGTAGAGTCTGTCAGAACACCATATGACCTTGATAATATTTATTTAGAAGAGGTAAGAGTATCATTGCTTCCCAGTATCTAATCCCACATAACCCTGTTGAAGATGTTGTTATGGTAGTCTCTGATAATCTCCCTACAGTCTAGGGGTGCTTCTGAAACAGTGTTCAAGTAACAGCCTTGTTGAGATCGATGTCACCTACCATAAAATTCACCGTTTTAAAGTATACAGCTCAGTAATTTTAGTATATTCACACAGTTGTGCAGCCATCACCACTATCTAACTTCAGAAAATTTTCAGCACCCCTAAAACTAACTCCGTTCAGTTCAGTTCAGTTGCTCAATCGTGTCCAACTCAGTGACCTATGGACAGCTGCACGCCAGGCCTCCCTGGCCATCACCAATTCCCAGAGTTTACTCAAACTCATGTCCATTGAGTCAGTGATGCCATCCAACCACCTTATCCTCTGGCGTCCCCTTTTCCTCCCACCTTCAATCTTTCCTAGCATCAGGGCCTTTAATGAGTCAGTTCTTCACATCAGGTGGCCAAAGTATTGGAGTTTCAGCTTCAGCATCAGTCCTTCCAGTGAATATTCAGGACTGATTTCCTTTAGAATGGACTGGTTGGATCTCCTTGCAGTCCAAGGGACTCTCAAGAGTCTGCTCCAACAACACAGTTCAAAAGCATCAATTCTTCGGCACTCAGCTTTCTTTGTAGTCCAACTCTCACATCCATACATGACTATTGAAAAACCATAGCCTTGACTAGACTAACTGCATACCCATGAGTAATCACCCCCAATTCCCCTTGCCCTCTGACAACCACTAATCTATTTTCTGTCACTTTTTTTTGTGACTGTCTTCTTTCACTTCAGTTATTTTCAAGGTTCATTCATATTTTGGCATTTATTAGTACTTTATTCCTTTTTATTGCCAGATAGTATTCCATTGTATGGATATACTATGTTTTGCTTATTTTTTATTATATCCACTGTGTGGCTGTGTCACTTATAGACCATTATGAATAACGCTGCTGTGAGCATTTGTACATAAGTTTTTGTAGATATGCTTTTCTTTCTCTTGAGTGTATACATAGGAGTGGGATTGCTGGATCAGATGGTAATTTTATGTTTAACTTTTCAAGGGATTGCCAAACTGCTTTCCAGAGTGATTTGCTCTAATAACAAATGACATCGAGCATCTTCTCATGTGTTTACTGGCCATTTGTGCATCTCCTTTGGATGAATGTTTATTCAGATCCTTTAAAAACGGACTCATCTTCTAATTGTTGAATTGCAAGAGTTCTTTTTATATTCTGGATACAAGTCCCTTATCATATATATGCCTCACGTATGTTTTCTCCCATTTTATATGTTGTCTTTTCATTTTTTGATGGTGTCCTTTTAAGCATATAAGTTTCTAATCTTCATAAAGTCTAATTTTCCTATTTTTTCTTTTGTCACTGATGCTTCTGGAGTTATATCTAAGAAACCAGTGTTTAGTCCCAGATCACAAGGGTTTGTGCCAGTGTTTTCTTTTAGAACTTTCACAATTTAAAACTCTTATATTTTTGAAAACTCTTATTTCCTTGATACATTTGGAGTTAATTCTTTGTATATGGTGCCAGATAGCATTCCAGCTTTATTCTTTGTATATGGCTATACAGTTGTCCAAGCACTATTTGTTTTAAAAACCTATTCTTTCCACATTAAATGGTCTTTGTGCCTTTGTCAGAAATCAATTAACCCTAATGTGAAAGTTTAATTTTGGGCTGTCAGTTCTAGTCCATTCATCTATATGTCTGTCCTTAGGCTAGTACCACATTGTCTTGATTACTGAAGCTTTGTAGTAAGTTTTCAAATTAGGAAGTGTGAATTTTCCAGTTGGGTTTTTTTTTTTTTTCAAGGTAGTTAATGGCTGTTCTGGGTTCTTTGCATTTTGAAATCAGCTTATTAATATCTTCAGAAAAAGCTGCCGTGATTTTAATAAGAATTTCATTAAATTCCTAAATCAGTTTAGAGAGTATTGCCTTCTTAACAGTATTAAGTGTTCTGAACCATGAATATGGGATCTCTTTCCGATTATATAGGTCTTTAATTTCTTTCAACAGTGTTTTGTAGGTCTTAGTATGCAAGCCTATACAAGACCATGTCATCTGCAAATAGAGTTTTCTTTCTTTCCAATGTGACGCCTTTTATATAATTTTCTTAATGCATTGGACAAATTTTAAATTACTGATTCAATCTCTTGCTGTAGGTCTGTTTAGATTTTCTGTTTTGTCTTGAGTCAGTTTTCAAAGTTTCTGTGTCTTAGGAGTGTATCCATTCTATCTAGGTTATCTAATTTGTTGGCATACTGTTTTTCATAGTTTTACTTAATTTCAGTAAGTTGGCTCTTCTCTTTTTCTTTGATCAGTCTAGCTAAAAGTTTGGCCGTTTGTTGATATTTGCAAAAAACAAGCCTTTGGTTTCATTGCCTTTTTTTTCTTTTCTTTCCATATAATTGTATTTGGAGTCCCTAAGGTAATTGGTCCTTTTCCCCTAACCCATTTTCAAAGATAGTTTAATTTCATTTCACTTATGTCTCTTAACAGCCCTCACTCTATACCTAGCTTAGACTGTATTAAGAAGGGAACTGAAAGACGTGGTCTTTACCTCCAGGGACCTTATATTGCCTCAGAGCGTCCTTCCTTTTTAAAACATTTGTCATTGTGTCTGCCCTTAATATCTCCTATCACGGTTGAACCCTATTTTCTGATTCTGTCTTCTTGGGAATTGGGAGACTGAATAATTGAGGAGAGTTAACAAAGGACTTTGCAGACTTCTTTTCGTGATGTTGAATAACTAGTTTCTTGAAGAAGAATCCCTGTGTTCAATTCAGCGGCACATACACTAAAACTGGAAGAAGAATCCTTTAGGTACTAAGCTGATTGAAGCAGAAAGAGAATGTGTGTGTGTGTGTGTGTACACATAGGCACACACTTGCCCTTTCCCGATCCTATCCACCATAATTTTAACAAATAAAGAATACAGTTTTTGCCCTTGAGGAACTAACTTTTGTTGAAGAAATTATAGAATGGCCACAAAAAAGCACTAAGGAACATTGCACAGAAGTATAGAATCAAACGCAAAGCAGATTTCTTCCATATTTCCCAGAGTTTTTGCTGCTCTTTTTTATTGAGGCTTCCTCCAGTTTTGAAAATAGAGAGCCTGAGACTTATAAGCATGTGGGGTTTCCCTCTTAGCTCTTAATATTATACTTTTCGAATTTAGTATTGCAGTAACATGTTAAGCTCCAAATAGTTCCATTATTAACATTAAGTAAGTAAAGTCACTCAGTCGTGTCCGACTCTTTGTGACCCCATGGACTGCAGCCCGCCAGGCTCCTCAGTCCATGAGATTCTCCAAGCAAGAATACTGGAGTGGGTTGCATTTCCTTCTCCAGGGGATCTTCCCTGACCCAGGATCGAACCCGGGTCTCCCACATTGGAGGCAGACACTTTAACCTCTGAGCCACCATTATTAACATTAGATAAGGCTATAAAACCAAGCTTGAACTAGCCTGGGATAGAAACTTTTTAATTATTAGTTTGGTGCAAGTGTAATTATGATTTTGGGCCATGAATTTTAAATTATTATAACAAGGCTCAAACACATCTTTATTAATCAGAATAAGAACATTACAATTAGCATGCTTTTGCCAATGAGAAATAAGTTTGAGATTTGATGAACTCATGGAAAGCATTTTCTGCCTCCTATTTGTTGTGGAAGCGTTTTAAATGCATAAAGTTGTCAATATGTTTGCAGAAGTGGCAAGAGATCTAGTGAATTTGATAGATGAGGCAAAACCTTATAACTCCATTCATTCAACTTTTGAAACATTGTTGGGTGTTGCTGTGAAGAAGAATTAGGCCCTTTCTGTTGACCAGTGCTGGCTGCAGACATTGCAGTTTTCAACCGCAGCATACCAGGCCTCCCTGTCCATCACCAACTGCCAGAGTTTACCCAAACTCATGTCCACTGAGTGTGTGATGCCATCCAATGATATCATCCTCTGTCATCCCCTTCTCCTCCCGCCCTCAATCTTTCCAAGCATCAGGGTCTTTTCAAATGAGGCAGCTCTTCACATCAGGTGGCCAAAGTATTGGAGTTTCAGCTTCAAAATCAGTCCTTCAAATGAACAGCCAGGCTGATCTCCTTTCGGATAGAATGGTTGGATCTCCTTGCAGTCCAAGGGACTCTCAAGAGTCTTCTCCAACACCACAGTTCAAAGCATCAATTCTTTGGCACTTAGCTTTCTTTATGGTCCAGCTCTCACATCCATATATGACTATTGGAGAAACCATAGCCTTGACTAGATGGAACTCTGTTGGCAAAGTAATGTCTCTGTTTTTTAATATGCTGTCTAGGTTGGTCATAACTTTCCTTCCAAGGAGTAAGCCTCTTTTAATTTCATGGCTGCAGTCACCATCTGCAGTGATTTTGGAGCCCCAAAAAATCAAGTCTGACACTGTTTCACTGTTTCCCCATCTGTTTGCCATGAAGAGATGGGACCGGATGCCATGATCTTAGTTTTCGGAATGTTGAGCTTTAAGCCAACTTTTTCACTCTCCTCTTTCACTTTCATCAAGAGGCTCTTTAGTTTTTCTTCACTTTCTGCAATAAGGGTGGTGTCATCTGCATATCTGAGGTTATTGGTATTTCTCCAGGCAATCTTGATTCTAGCTTGTGCTACTTCCAGCCCAGCATTTCACATGATTTACTCTGCATATAAGTTAAATGAGCAGGGTGACAATATACAGCCTTGATGTACTCCTTTTCCTATTTGGAACCAGTCTCTGGCTGGATGTCCAGTTCTAACTGTTGTTTCCTGACCTGCATACAGGTTTTTCAAGAGGCAGATCAGGTGGTCTGGTATTCCCATCTCTTTCAGAATTTTCCACAGTTTATTGTGATCCACACAGTCAAAGGCTTTGGCATAGTCAATAAAGCAGAAGGAGATGTTTTTCTGGAACTCTCTTGCTTTTTCGATGGTCCAGTGGATGTTGGCAATTTGATCTCTGGTTCCTCTGCCTTTTCTAAAACCAGGTTGAACATCTGGAAGTTCACGATTCATGTACTGCTGATGTCAAAGGCTTTGGCATAGTCAATAAAGCAGAAATAGATGTTTTTCTGGAACTCTCTTGCTTTTTCCATGATCCAGTGGATGTTGGCAATTTGATCTCTGGTTCCTCTGCCTTTTCTAAAACCAGCTTGAACATCAGGGAGTTCACGGTTCACATATTGCTAAAGCCTGGCTTGGAGAATTTTGAGTGTTACTTTTACTAGCGTGTGAAATGAGTGCAATTGTGTGGTAGTTTGAGCATCCTCTCCGGCATTGCCTTTCTTTGGGATTGGAATGAAAACTGACCTTTTCCAATCCTGTGGCCACTGCTGAGTTTCCCAAATTTGCTGGCATATTTAGTGCAGCACTTTCACAGCATCATCTTTTAGGATTTGAAACAGCTCAAGTGGAATCCCATCACCTCCACTAGCTTTGTTCGTAGTGATGCTTCCTAAGGCCCACTTGACTTCACATTCCAGGATGTCTAGCTCTAGGTCAGTGATCACACCATCGTGATTATCTGGGTCATGAAGATCTTTTTTGTACAGTTCTTCTGTGTATTCTTGCCACCTCTTCTTAATATCTTCTGCTTCTGTTAGGTCCAGACCATTTCTGTCCTTTATTGAGCCCATCTTTGCATGAAATGTTCCCTTGGTGTCTCTAATTTTCTTGAAGAGATCTCTAGTCTTTCCCATTCTGTTCTTTTCCTCTATTTCTTTGCATTGATCACTGAAGAAGGCTTTCTTATCTCTTCTTGCTATTCTTTGGAACTCTGCATTCAGGTGCTTATATCTTTCCTTTTGTCCTTTGCTTTTTGCTTCTCTTCTTTTCACAGCTATTTGTAAGGCCTCCCCAGACAGCCATTTTGTTTTTCTGCATTTCTTTTTCTCGAGGATGGTCTTGATTCCTGTCTCCTGTACAATGTCACAAACCTTTGTCCATAGTTCATCAGGCACCCTCTTAAATCTAGTCCCTTAAATCTATTTCTCACTTCCACCATATAAAGGAATTTGATTTAGGTCATACCTGAGTGGTCTAGTGGTTTTCCCCACTTTTTTCAGTTTAAGTCTGAATTTGCCAATAAGGAGTTCATGATCTGAGCCACAGTCAGCTCCCGGTCTTGTTTTGCTGACTGTGTGGAGCTTCTCCATCTTTGGCTGCAAAGAATATAATCAGTCTGATTTTGGTGTTGACCATCTGGTGATGTCCATGTGTAGAGTCTTCTCTTGTGTTGTTGGAAGAGGGTGTTTGCTATGACCAGTGCATTCTCTTGGCAAAAGTTTATTAGCCTTTTTCTTGCTTCATTCTTTACTCCAAGTCCAAATTTGCCTGTTACTCAAGGTGTTTCTTGACTTCCTACTTTTGCATTCCAGTCCCTTATAATAAAAAGGATATCTTTTTTGGGTGTTAGTTGTAAAAGGTCTTGTAGGTCTTCATAGAACTGTTCAACTTCAGCTTTTTCAGTGTTACTGGTCGGGCCATAGACTTGGATTACTGTGATATTGAATGGTTTGCCTTGGAAACCAACAGAGATCATTCTGTTGTTTGTGAGATTGCATGCATTTTGGACTCTTTTATTGACTGTGATGGCTATTCCATTTCTTCTGAGGGATTCCTGCCCACAGTAGTAAATATAATGGTCATATGAGTTAAATTCACCCATTCCAGTCCATCTTAGTTCACTGATTCCTAGAATGTCAACGTTCACTCTTGCCATCTCCTGCTTGACCACTTCCAATTTGCCTTGATTCATGTACCTAACATTCCAGGTTCCTATGCAATATTGCTCTTTACAGCATCAGACCTTGCTTCTATCACCAGTCATATCCATACCAGTTTTCAGTGTATCTCATTGATTTGCTATACATACTTCTCAGATATATTGTTTTTGCCATGATTTCAGGAGCTGTAGTGGATCAGCCCAGTAGCAGACCACCAAACAGTAATCATGACCTTTTCTGATGCAAGTTTGGCTTTGGGAAGTACTTTGGTGCTTCTTCTCAGTCCAGTCACTGAGCTAGTCATCGCCAGTTGTCATATACAATCCACTCTTTGTTGCATGCCACAATCTGATTGATAAATGGTTTGTTGTTGTGTAGAGTGAGAGAAGATGACACTTCAAAATGATGTTCTTTGATTTGCAGTCATAGGTACCCACTTACTAAGATTTTTCATCTTCCCAATTGTCTTCAAACGCCAAATGACTGTAGCATAGTCGACATTGAGTTCTTTGACACTTCTCATTGTCTGTAAGAGGATCAGCTTCTATGGTGGCTCTCAGTTGGTTGTTGTCAACTTCCAATGGCTGGCCACTAGGCCCCTCATATTCAAGTCTATTGTCTCCTTCGTAAAACTTCTTGAACCACCACTGAACTGTACGTTCTTTAGCAGTTCTTGGGCCGAATGCGTTGTTGATGTTGTGAGTTGTCTCCTCTGCTTTACAACCCACTTTGAACTCAAATAAGAAAATTGCTTGAATTTGCTTTTTGTCTAACATCATTTCCCTAATCTAAAATAAATATAAACAGGAAGTAATAAGTCATTACCAAAAAAATAAGGTGAGAAATATGGACTAAAATAATGTATAATATAACCACATTTATTTAGAATATATTCTAATATCAAGCAATTACTTTTGTGCCAACCTAATAGCTAAAGCCAAGCTGCCCTAAGATTTTGTAATTATACCATATTTTCTGCAAGGAATTAACAATAATTTAGACAGTTAGTTTTATGCCACTATGGAACCATTAAATATATCTGCAGTATTTGCATTTAGAACAGCAGTATTTTCAGCTGTCTTCTAAAGGCCACGATGAGTTTGCATTTTTGTCAGATGTTTTTCTGATGTTTTGCCTTGTTTCTTTTTCTCATATAAATTACCTGTCTTCTCCATTATTTGCTTTTAAATATATTCATTCTTTCAGAAATTTTATTTTATGTGATTTTTTCCCCCAATACTACCTTCCTAGAGCAACATCTTATCCTTTCCTCTGTACTTTTGGAATAACCTCCTTACTGTTTTTCTGTGTCCTTTTTCCTGCCTCTGAGCTGAGTTTCTAAAATTGTGTATGCTTGTTAACTACCAGCACAATCAAGATACCAGAGCATTTCCATCTCTCCAAAAACTTCTCTCATGCCCCTTTGTAGGTAATCCCCTCCTTCCCTCCGGCCACAGGCAGCAGCTCATCTTTCTGTCAGTGTAGTTTTACCTTGAAATTTTTATGAATATGATTATATGGTATATAGCCCTTTCTGTCTGATTGTGTTCACTCTGCATAGTGCATCTGAGATTCATCTGTGTTGCTGCATGTAGCACTAGATCGTTTCTTTTTATTGCTGAGTAGTCTTCAGGTGGTGATTTAATTTTGATATTGCAGGTGGACAGCATCGTGGCTGCTGAGTATGAGCTGGAGTACCTGTTACTAGAAGGTCACTGCTATGACATCACCACCGGCCAGCCCCCCCGGGGACTGCAGTTTACATTAGGAACTTCAGCGAAGCCAGTCATTGTGGATACCATTGTCATGGCTAACCTGGTAAATAACAGTGCATCAGGTGGTGATACTGAGTCACATTAGTTTGGGCCCTGCAGTTTATGATGGAGCAATTTGCATTCTGAATGTGAGTGAGATGAAAGTTCATGGTGGGCTGAATTTGGTCGGTTTAAGAATCATCAGTTTAGGTAAACTTGTAAATTGGAATCACATGGCATCTTAAAAGAAACCATGCTAGAATATTTTGCTCTAACCAGGTTGGCTCCTGAAAATGTGTTGCTTATGAGCCAATAGCCTTTTTCTTTTTTAAATGCTTTTGGAAGTTTGAAGTATATTCATACATTGCATACTGCTCCTTCACTGAAGTACAGCTAAAGGACAGGCTTCTTGGCTTGACAGACCTGTATTTTGCTAGTGTTTCTAATATGTGGGTTTTAAGAATTGCATTGGTTTAAGTATCCTATTTAAAATAAAGGTGACTGACATTTCAAAAAAGAAGGAGCTGTCCCTCAGAAACAGCATTTTGATGTTTCCAAGAGAACTAAAATTTGTCTTGTCTTCTGGTCCTAGGGCTATTTTCAGTTAAAAGCCAACCCAGGAGCTTGGATTCTCAGGCTGAGAAAGGGACGTTCTGAAGATATTTACAGAATCTACAGGTAGGATTAAATGTTACAGGTGCATTTTTTCAGAACATTTGCAGTATGAATCAGCCTGAATTGAATAGTACACTGGCAGTTAGGCAATTAGAATTTACTTTGTAATTGTATGTGCTTTTCCAGAAAATGAAATGTGGAAGAATTGTTGGTGTATAATTGAACGTAAGCAGTATAAATACTAACAATATATGTAATCAAGTCTGGCTTCAGTCATTCTTTTGTGCTAACTGTCTCAGCACCGAATCATTCTGTCAGCTGTGATGAAAGCCATAGGCAGATGAGAAAGCGAATCGTATTTAGGAAGGAAAAAAGAAATGAAGAACAGTTCAGACTTTTCAACCCAGGGTAGTATATTTCTGTACCCTAAGTGGGTTGCAGATTGACCAGACATATGTAGGCTTTGGTCTTAGAACCTTGGTGTGAGCACTTGTCTTTTTAGGTCTGAGAAAGTATGGAAGTACTCCCATGTTTTGTCAACAGCCTGCTTTTTTGCTTTAAAGTTTGTTACAAGTGACTGTTAGTTTAAAAAAATTATACTGCCTTCTAAAAAGGTGTGGTCTAAATTCTGTTTAACACAATTTAAATTAGTCTTGTCTTAAGCTATGTGAGAAGACTTCATGCCAGTTCATTTTGGGAATGATTTCCATTAGTTATTTGAAAACAACATCATGTTGTGTCCTCATCCCAGCTTTATAGAATCTTTTCTGACACACACGAAAGCAATGTGAATTTCTGCATATTTCTTACCAAGAAAATAGAAGATTTTTTTATTATAATTATATCTTCATTGTACATAGTAGGGTTTTCTCCAATAAATGTTTTCCCCAAATATGGTTTTAAAGAATTTTAGTACTGTCATTAAGAGCTTATCTGTTGTCTTTCTAAACCCTGTCCCATCTGTATGCCCTTTTCCCAGCCACTCTTCCCTCTAGGGTGTGTGGGCCTCTTCTCCACCTAGCAGTTGAGGGCTCTCTTCTTTCTGTGCTTCCTGGGCTCTGGAATGTTCCATGCACCCTATCAGAATCTCACCTTTGCCCATGAACACTGCTCTCTGTTGGATGCAGTGAATTCAGTAAATTCATATTTTATCATGGCTTTATATAATTAGCATCTTAAAAATTGGTGACTGGAAATTTTAGACATTATTGTTGATTAGGAAGGAAATACTCTCTAAATTTTCTTCTCTGCTCTGTCTGCTTGCAAACAGAGATTGTTTTAGTTCTTCCTCCAGAGTATGGACGCTAGATTGAGTACATAGCCTGGACTTGGCTGTGCCTCCAGAAAGGACAGAGTCGAAGCCTTTACAAAACTCTGAAGTAGAGCTGTGTCTTGCCATGCGTTAAGCAATGCGTGCATGCACACTCAGTCATGGCCGACGCTTTGCGACCCAGCGGACTGTAGCCTGCCAGGCCCCTGCGTCCATGGAGTTTCCTAGGCAAGAATATTGAAGTGGGTTGCCATCATACTCTTGCCAGCACTGGGGAGCCTTTCAGTGTATGGAAGGTCATTCAGTGAGGGGCTCCAGAAGGAAATTTGGGCTGTGACCAGTTGGCATGTTCAACATGTAAGGGTAGAGATTTTGACAAGTGCCTCTGTGTTGCTTGAAGGGGTTTTCTGCAGGTTGTGAGAAAATAATTTGTTCAGAAAAAACTCCTTTATGGTGAAAGAAGGTGGAAAAATATAGCAGGTTGATGTAAGCCCATTTACTGCAACTTGAGAATTATGATTTGTGATATCTGCCTTCCTTTCTTCTTTTCTAAGTCACGACGGTACAGATTCTCCACCCGATGCTGATGAAGTTGTTGTTGTCCTCAACAACTTCAAGAGCAAAATTATTAAAGTGAAGGTGAGTTTGATATATTAAGGCAGCCACTCTATTATAGTTGATAAAAGCAGCAGTAACTTGGTTTTTAGTAGATGTTATATAAAAATATGTATCTTTAAACCAGCCCCAAACTATATGAGGTGATGGGATGTGTTAACTCCAGAAAAAGTGCTGTTATTATGGTGAAAAAGTTAGTTGCACAGTTGTGTCCTACGTTTTGTGATTCCATGGACTGCAGCCTGTCCCACTCCTCTGTCCTGGAATTCTCCAGGTGAGAGTACTGTAATGGGTTGCCATTTCCTCCAAGGGATCTTCTCTGCCTGGGGATTGAACCCGAGTCTCCAGCATTGCAGGCAGCTTTTTACCAACTGAGCCACTAGGGAAGCCCGATCATTTCACAGTATAGACCTGTACCAGGCCATCATGTCCTGCACTTTAAATTTACGCAGTGTTACTTGTCAGTTATATCTCAGTAAAGCTGGAGAGAAAGGAAAGAAACCCACATAAGACTAATTCACCTTTGGGATTTTACTGTAGCCTTATAGCAAGGCAGCTTGAAATGCAAAGTATATTTTGTAAATACAAGTTTGTGGCTTTCTTCAGCGGAGAGGTTGCACCTTTTGGGTTATCTCATTGAGCAGTGCAAATCTCATTTTACATGAAATGTTTTCATAGATACTGCTGTTTGTACAATCACAGTTCACATTATTTTTTGAAAACTGGGAAGAATGCCAATGAGAATTTCAGCAACAATAATAAATGGTGGTAGCCTTATTTAATTTCTTCTCACTTTTGCTTTCTGTTCTTAGAACTTTGAAATTCCTAGTGCATTATATTCAAATAAAAGATATTATGAGACAGTCATTATACTCTAAAATCTAAAGCAGGCCACACGTGGTTAAGCAGAAAAATGATCCCTATGCTCTCGAGAAATTTTAAGACCTCTTTGTACTAGTCAGTCCTAAAACAAGGCTGTCGCGTGAGATGACTTCTTCCTGGCAGCTGGAGTGTGTGCACACTGTACTCTTTGCCTAGAACTAGAGTTAGCTTGGTGAATGCATTTCTGTTTTTACTTAAACTGTAAGGTTCTCTGCCCATTTTTCAAACTAGAGACAGTTATCACCTAGTTACAGGAGGTTGCTATCTCCTCATGAAGATTTTAATGTGGTATGATGAGCATAGTTCTGTTGAATGTGTCTGCACTCAGAGTATGTTATATCTGCTCGCAGGAGAATTCACTCTCTAGTGTGGTCAGTATTCAGTGAGCATCCCGTCAAGATAGTTCAGTGCCTCCTCAACCCAGTAGGGAGAGTGAGATTCATCACATGTGACTGATTGCAGGTTCAGAAGAAGGCAGACATGGTGAATGAGGACTTGCTGAGCGATGGGACTAATGAGAATGAATCTGGATTTTGGGACTCCTTCAAATGGTAAATTGGCATCAGAAAGAAGTGATGTTTTTAAGCAGAGATATAAATGCCATCCCTCCCTTCTTTTGAATATAGTAATCCTGTCTGGGCTTTTCAGATTCTGCTCTTTGCATCCACTTGTGTGTAGAGTAGATGAATGTTCCCCACTGAGTTACTGAAAGAGGTAGTGTCCCCTCATAGTGGAGTTCCTTCTGTGCCTGACTTCCTAACTCCTGTTGGACTTTTCCTGCTCTTTGGAGAGTTCAGTGGTAATTGCTCAGTTAACTTTCCATTGTTTGTTTTGCATTCTAGTGGACTAGTCCAGTCTTCTCCTGAAGCTCCACAAGGCCCTCTGGGCAGCCTCCCTCTCTTTGTCCTGGTGGGAAGCACCATCTCCTTCCCCTCCCCTTAAAGGGCAACATGTCTGTACTAGCATTTCAAGTATTCTTGTTTTTACCTTCTTTATTATAGGGGCTTTACAGGAGGACAGAAGACCGAGGAAGTGAAACAAGACAAAGATGACATAATTAACATTTTCTCCGTTGCATCTGGTCATCTCTATGAAAGATTTCTTCGGTTAGTCGTGTTTGGTTATTTCAGTATATATGCATGAATTTGTCATGTTGTTCTTTAGGGAGTACACGTTTTATGGGATTCTGCCCATTATACTTCTTTGTGTTTGAGGCACTCTGAGGATTGTGTATAGATGATTATATATACTTAACATTTGTTTCGATTTGGCCAACCTCATGAAATGGACTATATAATATATAGTAAATGAATCTGTATAGCTCTTATAAGGTTATAAACCTTTAAAACTACTGTGTGCACATGATAAAGAATAGCTTTTCACTGTCCACCAAGCATTGCCTGAGGATAGAGAACAGAGGTGGATAGGGCCACAGGACTGCCTTCTGATGACTTGTAGGATTTTAGAGCCAGGAGGGATCTTAGTTGTGTTTTATAGACAGGCTGAGACTTGGAGGATTGTGGGACTTGGCTGAGGTCACAAAGCCAGAGTTGAGGGAGGCACAGGCTTGGCTGGTGAATGCAGCAGTCACCAGGGGGAAGGCCCTCAGGGGCACCTTGTAGTCAGTGGTCAGGAGGGCTTGCCTATGAATATGCACCTTTGTCTGACAGTGACTTTCCTAATGCCAAGGTTCTTTTTTACTTTTAATTTTCCACTACAAATCTAGTATAGCAAATAATCAAGATGTCATTTTACTCATGTTTAGCTGTCATATTCCCAAGAAATAATATATCTGACCTAGAATTGTAATGTCAGATGTTAACAACCACTGAATTTAATTAAATTCCTTGACTCAAAATTTGTTTCTGTTTGTTTTCCAAGTAGGGAATCCTGAAGCTGGGATCATTTGCCATCCCCTTCCCTCTGCTTACTCTCCGCCCTGGCTGGGCTCTCCGCTGTAGGCTGAGAGAGGCATTGCTATTACACAGAGCTGCTGAGGCTTCACCGACTCTCTTTTTAGAGTGATATTAGTCATTAAACACAACCTCCGTGATTCATTTGTACCATAATTAATATGTCAGTTCATAAAGGAGTTTAGTTTAAGGTGTAACGTAGTTAGAACACATTCCTTTATCAGTCTGGTATATTTTTATAGGTAATAAATACTTCTTTCTCATCCAATGATGACTCTATAAAATGAATAAGTGTGTTTCCATTCTCCACTATTCAGGGTCTCTCTTTGCCTAACTGAGCCATTAGTTAGCTAATGGCTGTGTTGCCATAAAAAACATTGAATCCAGTGATTGACTTTACTTGATTTTGTTGAGATTAAAAAGATTTGAATGATTGTTATTATTGTTTGCTTTTGTTTGACAGCATAATGATGCTATCAGTACTGAAGAATACCAAGACTCCTGTGAAATTCTGGTTCTTGAAGAATTATTTTCCCCCACGTTTAAGGTTTGTTCCTTAGGCTGTGAAAAGGAAAACATTCTTATTAAGGAGATACATACAGTGCAATATACTGTTTACTACTTCTCCTTTATCTGTGTATTTAAAATTTTTTTCTTTTTATTAGGCTACTGTAATTCACCTGCATAATTATATGATGATTATTCTTTCTCCTGTCTGTTTTGGGGGGAATAGTTGTTATAAAACTGAACACAGAATGATGACTTGGTTGAAGCTTGGGTAACGTAAGAGGAAAGTCTGTTTCTTCTGTTTTGATGAAGTAACATTTCTCAAGCATGAATGTCCTGATTTAATTAGAAAGCACATTACTGGTTCCAGTGAGAAGAATGGTTTGTTCTGTTTTGAACCACTGTACCCAGTGATCTGTGGAAGTAATGTATCATCTCTGCAAATCAAAAACACACATGGAAAGTTTAGAAAGTTTTCTGCTTTGTTTTTATCAGTATTTGTCATCCAAATTGATTTATTTGCATCTTTTTCTTTTTTGTTCTATAGAATTTATTAAGCAACTTTTGATATATTCAGTAATATCTCTCCTAGATAAATAATTCACTTCTGGTCCCCTAGGGTACTTATATTTAGAATCTGAAAGACTTGATGGCAGCAAATTTGTTCAGAGTATTTGGGTTTGCCTTTCATTCCCTGGATTAGACCTGGTGGTGAGAAAGGCTTAAAATTAAGCTCAGAAAAATGTTTTACTGAAATCAAGTTGAGACAAAGTCCATTTCCCTTAAACACACACACACATAAATTAGTTATATAAAAGCTTTCACTTAAAAATTTCTGGTCATCTCATGTGTGATTAGAAATCATAAAAAATGGAGATTTGACAAAAAGTTTATATGTATTCTCTACGTAGTCGCAAGTTAGTCAGGGTCACGTTTCTTCATTAGACTGCTGACAGAGTAAATGTGCTTTGCTTGTGCCATAACTGTGGTTTGTTGACTGACTTGTTTTTCTTAATCAAAGTAAATGCTTGTTGTTCCCTGTGTCTGACATAGGAGTTTATACCTTATATGGCGGACAAATACAATTTTCAGTATGAGCTTGTTCAGTACAAGTGGCCCCGGTGGCTTCACCAGCAGACTGAGAAGCAGCGCATCATCTGGGGCTACAAGATCCTCTTCCTGGACGTGCTGTTCCCGCTGGTTGTGGACAAGTTCCTGTTCGTGGATGCGGATCAGGTGCGCTTTCTAAGCCTGGGTTGCAGCAGTGCAGATTAAAGGCATTAGACTTCCTTTTCCTTTTTAAATGATTTTATCTTTCCAGTTGTGGAAAAATACACACTTATTTTACATTATTTAGAATATATGAATCTATTTGCAGAACAGCAGTGGCGACACAGACATTGAGAACAGACTTATGGACATGGCTGGGTGGGGGGAAGAAGAGGGTGGGAGGTATTGGGAAGAGTAACGTGGAAACATACGTTACCATATGCAAAATAGATAGCCCGTGGGAATTCACTGTACGACTCAGGAACTCAGACTTGGGGCTCGATAATAACCTAGAGGGTTGGGATGGGGAGGGAGGTGGGAGGGATGTTCAAGTGGGAGGGGACATGGGGAAACCTATGGCTGATTTGTGCTGATGTTTGGTAGAAACCAATGCAGTACTGTGAAGCAATTATCCTTCAGTTAAAAAGAAAAGAAAAGAATATATGGAAAGGTATCACCAGATGTGATCGCTTTTAAAATTTGCATTCAGTGTATCTCCTTTCATCTCTTCTCCTATGCCTCTTTTATGTAGTTGTGATCACATCATTTATGTAGTCTTGTATCTTAAATTTAACTCATTTAATATACAAACTAAAATTGAAAATTTTGCTGGTTTAACATAACACTGCTTGCTGTCATCTCCAGTCATTTGCCCCAAGGCTAGGAGTTATTGATGTGGGTAAGAGAAGGGGTTGGTGCCTGGCCTTGACCGTATGGAACTCTTCAGATGGTCTTCCTGCTATCAGGAAGACAGCTGACTTAATTAAAAGGAACACACAAATTTTAGAGCATACACACTCAAAAGTGTAAATACACTTCTGTCCTACAGCCTTTACCCTTATCCTGAACTATCTAAAACTTGAGTTCCTCATCGGAGTGGAAGTGATGTAATGTGTGCAGAAGTCATTTGGACAAAAATCATCCAACTCTTGGGAATTCTGCCCCAACTGGCTCATTTATATCACAAGTGGCTCAACATGGAGCCTGCTTTCCTAGTTCTACGATCACATTTCCTCCTTGCTGAGCACTTACTGTGTGCCAGGCATCATTCTCCATCTGTCATACACGAGTTCACGTGATCCTCCCAACAAGCCTGTGAGATGCCCATTTTAGACCTAGAAACTGAGTCACAGAGAGGCAGCACGGTGTGAATCTGTTTACTCCTGCTTCTTTTTGAACACTTGGAGTACTGTGTCCCAAGCACTAGGCTAATCATCTTACATGCTAGTGAGGACAGTCAGCCTAATCGAGAAGAAGCCAGGCTTGAACTGGGTTTGCTGCCTGTGCCATTGATCAGTCCCTGAGCTGCCCTCAGTATTTTTAGGAAACTGCTGTCTGCATGGATGTTAAACAAGTGACTGTGATCTTTTCTTCTTCAGATTGTACGAACAGATTTGAAAGAGTTAAGAGATTTCAATTTGGATGGTGCTCCTTATGGTTACACTCCTTTCTGTGACAGCCGCAGAGAGATGGATGGCTACAGGTTCTGGAAGTCAGGGTACTGGGCCAGTCACTTAGCTGGGCGAAAGTACCATATCAGGTACTGAGAATGTTATGGTTTGATTTTCATTTCCTTAAAATTAATTTTGCATATTTAAAATTGTGGTTCAAAAAAAAGCTGCCCCATTCTGTCTACTTACTGAGTCTCCTTTTAGAGTTTTTTAACTCTCAGGTAAAAAACTATGACTTCTTTTTTTACACAAAGTATATCCTAACCTTATTTACAGTTTTGTGCTTTGCTTTTTTTAACTTGATGTTTCTAGTAGACCTTACATCAACATGTAGAGAGAGACCTTTTTCCTTTTTGTATCAACATATTATTCAGTATATGTATCATTGTGGTCTTGGTACAACATACAACGTTATTTTTTGTTGTTGTTTAATTACTAAGTTGTGTCTGACTCTTAAGACCCCATGGACTGTAGCCTGCTCCTCTATCCATGGGATTTCCCAGGCAAGAATACTGGAGTGGGTTGCCATTTCCTTCTCCGGCGGATCTTCCTAGTCCAGGGATCGAACGCTCATCTCCTGCATTGGCAGGCGGGTTCTTTACCACTGAGCCACCAGTTAAACACACAATTTCGTATATTTCAAATATACGTATAGAATAGATTTCTAAAACTCCTAGGTTAGACAGTGTGTGTATTTGTTGTACATCTGTTGTTTCTGTATATTATTTTCTCCAGGAAAAGTGTGATTTGGAGAGTAGGGAAACCTGTGGGAAGCAACATGTATAGAGATAAATATTGGGATGTTGGTGATTTAAGTATTGTACTGTATGCCCTTGGCCTGAAGGAACTGTAACACTTGGTTTTTTTCCTCTGTAACATTTAAGATATCATCAGGATATCTTTGACTAATGATTATCAATTACTATAGTTTTTATTATCAAACCTGCTGACATTTGCTAGAAACCTTCTTTTGTCAGAGATTATTTCCTTTGAAACAGTGACAAAATGAGCTTGTGGTACTAGAATATGGGTTTTGTAATCACTTCCTTAGCCATCTTTGAAGTGGTACGTAGTGACTGTAAAGCCTCAGCTTACCTTTTCCACGAGAAACCAGAATGTTAGCCTAGTGATCTGTTCCACTAATCAGTGGGGTTACTTTTTCTGCCATAACCCATGGTTATAACAAGTGGATTTTCTCTATCCAGTGCACTGTATGTCGTGGATCTGAAGAAGTTTAGGAAAATAGCAGCTGGTGACAGACTCAGGGGACAGTACCAAGGTCTGAGTCAGGATCCTAACAGCCTTTCAAATCTTGATCAAGTAAGTGGCCACTTGTTTTGGTTAACAGTTTTGGTGATGGGTGTACAATGTTGTGTCAGAAAATGAAGTAGTATTGCTTCTCATTTCTCTCCGTTGAGATAGTGTTTTGTTTCTTTGTGGAAAGGAATTTGTGTTTAGTGTGTGTGTGTGTGTGTTTGTGTGTGTGTGTGATTTTTATTTGCCCTTAAGAGAGGACATAAAGGTAGAAATATGATAGGCCTGATGTCGGTTTGGGGAGGGAGGTGGAAGGAGGGTGCTGTCATATCTTCTCATTTTGTGCCCAGCTAAGCTGATAAATTTGTTTCTCTGCCTGCTAGGGTCAGTTTGTTTCTCTTCTTTAGGAACCAACTATCACAGCACAGGATATAGTATTGTTATTTCTCTTTTTTCTATATCAAAAACCATGGTTTTTTTTTTAAGAAGTTTAGCTGAATCACTATTTATTAATGCTAAACATTTTTTAGAGGTGAGATTGTAGTTTATGCTTTAGGTACATAGTTTCACATACTTTGTTTTGCTTAAGTCTGCTTAAACATTTTAAAACCTTTATTGTGATATTTAGCACCTGTAAATAAGAGTGTACAAAACAAAATATATAAATACATGTTCATATGCATCAATGAAGTACCACACAGCACACACCCATGTACTGCCACCCAGTTTAGGAAATTCAACATTCTTAGCAACCCAAAAGCCACCCTCTTCTGCAACAGCACCCTAACTTTTGTGGTAATCATTCCATGGCTTTTCTGTGTTGAGTAGCTACTTACACATGTATCCTTAAACACTATAGTTTTGCCTGTTTTTTCCCCTGCCTGTCTCAGTGGGAGTATACATGGTGTACTCTTCTGAGTCCAACTTCTTTTGCTTAGCATTATGTTAATGAAATTCATCCATGTTGCTGTATGAAACGGTACTGTGTTTTGTTTATTATAAATTTGGATTGTTTTCCATTGTTGTCTTCCATAGGTAATGCTGCTGTGATCAGTTATACATGTCTTGGTTGATGCAAGACATTTGATGTACATGCAAATACATGTACATGTATTTCAGTTGTGTATACAACTACAAGTTGAATTGCTGAACCATCAGATTGTGGATCTTTATCTTTATTAGATAGTCCCAAACAGTTTCCAAAATAGTTCTGATTTATACTCCCATCAGCAGTGCAGGGATTCCTGATGCTCTGTGTTTTGAGTAATGCTTATTATTAATCGAATTGATTAGATGTGAGCTGGCATCCCATGTGGCTTTCAATTGGAGAATTTAATCGTGAGGTGGGATTTACATCTGCCAATTTCTTACTTGTTTTCTATATATCTTTTGTGTCTCTCAGTTCCTGTATTACTGCCTTCATTAATGGATGTTTTAATTCCTCTCTTGTTTCTTCCACTGTATACGTGGAGATTTTCTGGGTTTTTATTTGTTTCTTCTAGCCCAGTTGCTCTAGTCTGAGAAAGTATTCTGTATGATTTTAGGCATTTAAAATTTGTTGAGCTTTGCTTTTTGATCCAGATATGGTCAGTTTTGGTAAACAGTTCATCTGGTTTTATACCCTGCGGATGTTAGATGTGATGCTTTTCTTTGTATGTCCGTTAGGTGAGGTTTAGTGATAATGTTGTTACTGAGTCCAAGCGCAGTCTGCTTGCTGCATGACGAGGCACTAAATCTAGAGACGAGGTGTTGAATCAAGGAATAGCAACTTTATTTGGAAAGCTGGGTGTCCAAGATGGTGGACAGGAGTCCTAGAGAACTATCTTATTTGGATCTGGATGCTAGTTTCTTTTATAAAACAGAGAGAGGCAGGAGGTGAGGAAGTAAAGTGAAGAGGCTGGAAGTCTTGCAGAATATCTCCTGGTTTGCCCAGCCTCTGAGAGGGGATGTGTTGATTTCTTCTTTCCTGCAGCCATTCACAGGTGGACAAGATCAACATGTTTCTCTAAGCTGAACAAAACCCCTTGAGTTTAACTTTCAGGCAGAGGGACAGGGTTCCCCAAGGCAGGCCATTATGTATACTTATTACTATAGAAAGCATCCTTTTAGTGATTTAGAAAGCATCCTCTAGTGATAACAAAAGCAACAGAAAGCATAAGGTAAAGAAACAGATCCAACACAGATCAGATTTTGTTCTTCCTGTTACATTATATGTGTCTTTTGTCTGTTTTTCTATTAGTTACTGAGACAATTATATCTGTTTGCATAATGTGAAATCTTGTCTTTAGATTTGTCAAATTTTACTTGATGTACTTAGAGACTGTTTCGTTCATTGCCTAAAAACTTAGAAGTCATATACATTTCTGACAAATTAACTTTTTATTATTTCTATTGATGCTTTGGGGCAGGGGCTTGAAGTGTGGTTCATCTAATATTAGTATAGCTACACCGGTTTTCCTTTTAGTGAGTGTTTCATGGTATATTTATTTATCCTTCTGTTTTCAATAGTTCTTAATCCTGTGTTTTAGTTCTATTTCCTATAAAGAGCTTAATGCTGGTTTGTTTTTTCATTTGGTGTGACCATCATTTAATTTGAGCATTAGTCCGCTGATAGTAAATGTAATCACCAACAAGTTTGGCTTTTCCACAGTCCCCTTGCTTATGCCACATGTCCTGTGTTTCTTTTTTTTCCTTAGTCAGTTTCTTTCCAAATGATCTAGAGTTTTTAAAATTCTCTTTCCCTCTATTAAACTATACAGTTTTAAATAATTTTTTAATGATTAGCCTAGAGGTAACAGCATGCATTTCTGACTTTGAAAAGGCTAATATTAAACAGTGTTTTACCCAGCTACTGGACAGGGAAAAGACATTAGAACAGTTCTCAAATTTTAGCATAATAATAAAAAAATCATCTGAAGAACTTACAAAAGCATTAATCTTTGGGCCCCCATCCTCCACTGGCTGATTCAGTAGGTATTTGGTTGGGCCTAAGAATCTGTATTCTGAGCAAACTCTGTGCTCCAAGTCCGCATACTACATTTTGAGTAGCATTGTCTTAGAACTCATTAACTCCATTTATCCATTGTTAAGATCAAGTAATATTTCATTGTATGTATATACTACATTTTGTTTGGCTATTCATCTGCTGGTGGACATTTGGCTTATTTCCATCTTTTGACTGTTGTAAATAATGCCTCTATGAACATGGTGTGCAAGTATCTGTTTGAGTCCCTACTTTCAATTCTTGTATGTATATACCCAGAAGTGAAATTATTGGATCATATTGGTTGTTTGTGTCTTTGGACAATAGAACGTTTTATTAATACTGTGTCAAAGTCAAAAGTTTTCCTAAGAAAAAAACTTCAAAACATAGAGTACAGTTGGCTAGAAAACACGTGGGCTTCATCTACTTGGGATCAAGCCTCAGTTGACAAGGTGGATTTAGAGCTTCCTTTAAGCAAAACTTTGACAAACAAGAGCCACATTGATTGCTTAATTGGCTTTTAGAAGGCAGTGCTGTTTTTCTTAGAAATGCCCTCAGGAAGGGAAGTCTATTGTTGTTTAGTTGCTAGGTCATGTCCAACTCTCCTGACCCTGTCAAGCTGCAACATGCCAGGTTCCCCTGTCCTTCATTATCTCCTGAAGTTTACTCAGATTCATGTCCATTGGTGCTATCTAATCATCTCATCTGCTACCAGCCACTTCTCCCTTTGCCTTTAAATCTTTCCCAGAATCAGGGTCTTTTCTAATGAGTTGGCTCTTTGCATCAAGTGGCCGAAGTATTGGAGCTTCAGCTTCAGCATCCATCCTTCCAATGAATAATCCGGGTTGACTTCCTTTAGGATTGACTGGTTTGATCTCCTTGCTGTCCAGGTGACTCTCAGGAGTCTCTTACAGTGCCACAATTTGAAAGGATCAATTCTTCAACACTCGGCCTTATGGTCTAACTCTCACATCCGTACATGACTACTGGAAAAACCATAGCTTTAACTATAAATATGGTTCTTTGTCAGCAAAGCAATGTCTCTGCTTTTTAATTCACTGTCTAGGTTTTTCATAGCCTTCCTTCCAAGAAGAAAGCAGACTGTTTGTGAGTTTTAGCCTAAAGTTTTTCAGGTGCTTCTTATGGGTAGGTGTTTTATGGATCATCTAAACTTTGGTTTTTAAAAACACCATAAATAAATACTGTAGGTACTTTACAGTTTTTGCTAAGGACTCTGTTTTAAATTTTGTGATTGGCATGTGATATATAATGAGCAGCTAATTTGCTGTTCATTTATTTAAATTTCCCATAGCACTTTATTTATAAATACTCTGTTTTGTATTTTATTGAAGCATAGTTGATTTACAATGTTGTGTTAATTTCTGCTCAGGTATAATATATGTTCTTATTCATGTTTCTCCATTATGTTTTATAATAGGATATTGAATATAGTTCACTGTGCTCTATAGTAGGACCTTGTTGTTTATTCCCCTAGAACTTCACATTGTTGTGTTTTATCTTCTCTCCTGAATAGGATCTGCCCAATAACATGATCCATCAGGTGCCAATTAAATCACTCCCTCAAGAATGGCTTTGGTGTGAAACATGGTGTGATGATGCCTCTAAGAAAAGGGCAAAAACAATTGATTTGGTAAGTTGTCTGTGGCTCTTTTCTGCATTCAGTCCAGTCTGATGTATAGCTAGATAATTTGGTCTTTCTCTGTAATTGCGTAGTTCAGGGGTTGCAGGACTTCTTACAGTAACCACAGCAGGAAGGCAAGTCCTCTGTTGTCTAATGGGGCTGTTTTCACTGTTTAGAATCCATGAAGTTACCATTTGTCTTCCAGATCACTCTGTGCCTTGTTGTTTTTCCAAACGGACTTTCTCTTTCTGCCTTCCAGTAGCGCTCCACGACTTCTTGGCAGAAGCTTTGTGCAGCCCCTACCACACTGCTTCTCATATCATTGTTCTTTTTGTCCAGTTAGGACCTATAACCCAAGAGTAGAAACACCTCTGACTGCTATATAGCATACCCTTCCTTTAACTCAGCTGAAGTACGTTATTTTGATTTTCACAGTGTAATAATCCAATGACCAAAGAGCCCAAGCTGGAGGCTGCTGTTCGAATTGTCCCAGAGTGGCAGGACTATGATCAGGAGATCAAACAGCTACAGCACCGCTTTCAGGAGGAGAAGGAAATGGGAGCTCTGTATAGAGACAAGACAGCAAAGGAGGCAAGCCGAGAAGGTGCGTACAGATCTTTGGCTTAGGTAGGTACTTCTTGGCCTGTCTGGTTTCTGTTGCAGAAACAGAATCTTGTAAGAACAAGAAGAATCAGTTATTCAGTCTTCCATCGTGAAATCTGGTAGTCTATGTTTTTCACTTTGCTTATTCAGTTGGGCTTCTAGACAGTATTTATTAATGTAATTGCTGCCTTTTTTTCTTTCTTTTTTTCTTTTTCTTTCTTCCATCCTTCTTCCTCTCTTCCTCCCTCCCTCCCTCCTTTTGTTTTCTTTCTTTTTTTGAAGAAAGAGTGCTCTGTGATTTTTATTGTTTAGGTTTATGAGTTTCGTGATACATGACATACACTGGCTTCTCTATCATGTGTACATTTTGAGTGGTAGCCAGTCTAAAAAATTGTTAGAATACAAAAAGTGACTTTATATAAACCTGTAATAAGATTCACTCTGGATTTTAATTTATTCAGCTCAAAACTAATTCTGAAAAAGCAATTATAGAAATGGATCTTGAGTGATTCACCTAAACATCCTGAAGACTATGCCATGATATTAAAATCACAGATGAAGTATTGGACATTCACCATAAAAATAATTGAATTCATCAGTAAAACCTAAGGGTTTTCATGAATAAATGGGTAAAGAATGTAGACATACTGTTTAAATAAGATAAAAACACAAATAATAAATGAATTTGAAGAAACAGTAATCAAATGAAAGAAAGGACTCTAGCATTACTATTACTACATAGAAAAGAGTGTACATGTTGGTAATGCCAGGTTTCTCTGGTGGCTCAAATGGTAAAAAATCTACCTGCAATGTAGGAGACCCAGGTTCGATCCCTGGGTCAGGAAGATAATCTGGAGAAGGGAATGGCTACCCACTCCACTGTTCTTGCCTGGAGAATTCCAGGGACTGAGGAACCTGGCAGGGTGCAGACCATAGGGTCATAAAGAGCTGGACATGACTGAGCAACTAACACTTTAACTTTTGGTGATTATGCCATTTGTCGGGGAAGATGGTGGTGAAACTCTTCTGGGTGAATCTTGTTGAGCTGTGTGCATTAGAAAAATCTTTGTTAAAAGGCAGTAAATCAGTCATCAGGATTCATTAAAATTTTATATCCTCAATAATTCCTCTCTTGAGAATTTACCTTGGAAGAAATAATTCAATACAATAAAGAAGTTATATACATGGAGAAATTTATTTTATTATCATTTATTTTTTTTAAGGCATTGGAAAACAGTTTAAACACTCAAGACTAGAAAGTGGTAAATTACATTGCTACAGAAGAAAATGTATACGTTATTAAGTGAAAAAAGAATCCTGACTAAATATATGTGCATTTTTACTAGAAGTAAATATTGTACTTGTGAAAACAATTTAGAGGGAGTAGGGGTATACAGTTAATTTCAGTGTTCTTGAAAATGAAAATATAGTTTTTGTTTTTGCTTTCAAAATATGATGCAAACATACTAAACCAAAGCTCCTAAAAATTTAAAAAGAGAAGATACAGTGGAGGTGGGGCACAAATAATAGGTTTCAATAGCAGAAAATGCCCAGTTTGTACTTTATAACGTGATAGTGATCCATTTTCTCTCCACTTGCTCTCCTTTTCCATAGGACCTCAGACACATGAGGAATTATGATCTCCAGAGGAGGATAGGAAATTACACCATTTGAAAAACACTTTTTATATTAAATGCTAGTTTTTTCCAATTTGTCTATACAACTGCTGATGAACCGACTGGGCCTGCCGCCCTGTTCATCCTGACTCCCGCACGCCGGCGGCTCTGGATCTCTGAAGGCTTTCTACTAGATTCGAACCTCAGAGGAAGACAAGGAACTTATCTTTGGGGGACTCTATGAAGAGCAGGCCTCTCACCAGAAGAGAAGATGGCAAAAGCAACTGGAAGAGAAACAAGCCCACATGCGCTGCAGTGTCTTAAGAGGCCACTAGCGGGAGCCGCCGGGTCCTCCTTACCTCAGTCCACAGGGAGGGGCGGCGGGGCGCCCGTCTGCAGCCGGGGCCACCCTTCCGGGCAGAGAGTGGATGCGACGGCGCCTATGTGAGCATCTCCGGCCAGTGGGCCCCTGTGCCCTTCCCCAGCATCAGGTCCATTGTTAAATTGAAACCCAACGAACAATCATTTATAAGAGACAGGGAATGTTGGGGGAGGGGTCATGAGGAAAACCAGAAATTGGCCTTTCTCTTTTATAAACCATCAGAATCATTCTAATATGAAGACATTATTCTTATTCTGCACCCAGCCCCAGTGAACTTTTTAAGTAATTGTTTTGTAAGCAATTTTTGTATTTGCAACAGTCTTTGCTTTCTCTTCCCACTTTCTTAAAAGAAGTCTGTTATTTCCTTACTGGATACAGCCATAGTAAGCCCCTCTTGTGATCCACCTTGAGGGGTTCAGAACTCCCTCAGGAAGGTCATCACATCATTTACCTGCTACTTCTCTGTAGAATTTTTGTCTCTCAGACCCAGGGGAAGTTGGCTTAGTCTTTTCTCTACAAAAGACTCCCAGATCTGAGACCAGGAGAGATTTTGATGTGTAATTCATGTTTTTCTATACACTTCTATAGTTCTTTTAATTTAAGCCAGCAGACGTTGCCAGTGTTCCCCTTGTTCTGACTCTACAGAGCTTCTTCTTGAAGCAAGTTGGACTCATGAGTCATGGCTTTCTGTGGCTTTAGCAACCCAGAACAGCCCTTGTGCAGCAGCCTTTCCTGCTGGGTGGGCAGTGCTGGGAGGCGCCCAGAGGAGTCTTCCGGTTGTGTGAGGCTACAGGCCCTGCTCCCCGTCTGCCCAGGCTGCAGGCTGCAGCAGCAGAGCACTCCATGGACTCCTTCCAGTATCTTAGGACAAATAGCAATTAAATTTTTTCCATATTCACATGCAAGCATTAGTTCAGGAGTCTGTAAGTATGAAGGAGCTTTTGAGTTTGCTTTTGTAAAAACTGGGGAGGAGGGACTTGTAGCTAAATTGATCCAAGACTAAAAAGGTCCCTTAGAAGTTGTTGCTGTTGACAAAGGCGGTAGTGTGATCTATCCCCCCAACTCCACACCCCCCAGCACTGCTCCTCTACTGGTCGGAGCAGCTAAAGGGACAGAATCAATGAGGATGAAAGACATTTACTCAGCTTTATCTGAGGTTTGATTAAGCCTTCAGAGAAGCTGCTGCCGCCACCACTTGTGTCTATAAACCATGGGCACAGTTGTACTTTTTTCCGGTTATATTTTATGGGATATTAGCAGGAAATAACTATAAAGTCACTGGGATATGCTTTCTGAATGCTGGTTCCCTTGGGTCATGGAACAGGGCACCTTTCCACCCCTTTCTGCCTGGTTTCTCATGCATATTCTGTATGAGGAAGGTGCAGTGTGAAATCTATTCTCTGTGCAGTGTGTATTCTCATTGCCCCTTACCACCCTATATTTAAGTCTCTAAATATGCAAGACCCAGCCTGCTTCTGAGATGGCCTCAAACCCTCCTCCTCATGCCAGGAATTCTTGGTTCAAGTGGTGTAAGATCTTCCAAAATGAATCTCTAGCACCCTAGGAAATGATGCTGCCACTAAAATTTGGTCTTGGTCTACTTTGCTGTTTCTACTGTATGAAAGCAAATTGTGACTGAAAAGATTGGTAGATTTTTTTTTCTAAGAAACATGAATTGATTTCACTGAAAAGTTGAAACTTCTGGAAACTGTTCACAGTGTGTTGTTTTTAACCATCATGTATATGTAATGAATTTTTTTCTTTCATCATGCCATAATAGAAAACTTGTCTTAATCAGTGCCAGAATGGTATGAAATAACGTGACATGTCAGAATGAAATGCAACAGTGTGACTTTTTATGTTCTATGAACAGTGATATTTGATTGAGGTCAAAATGTGTGTAACAATCTGCTGTTGGGGCTGTGGGGACATTGCCTGTGTTTTGTTTTAAAATTGTCCTCTGTACATAGCACATTGAGGATGATGGTGTGTGAGTTTTCCACACAATTGATAGAGTGTTGAATCTCTCACAATGGCATTTCAGATTGCACACGCATCTGGTAGGCCCATATATTTTGTGAACTCAGCTCTCTGGAGAGAGCAAAGGTTTTATAAACATGAAGAAGCAGTTCCAAGAATGGAGCTTAATTTCCTCTGCTGTCCTCATGCCTTCCTATTGCGAACCTTTTTAAGATTCTGATGGAGTAAACGACGATTATCTGGTTGCAGAGTCCCTGATGGCTCGGGACAGCAGTGCAGTTTCCAGAAGAGACTGGGGGAAGGGAAATCCACTGCCTTTGGCTGGGAGTCACACCATACTGACCCTGCGACCTGGAGCACCTCAAAACAAGGATGATTCCCCTTCCCCCACACCTGCTTTGTGAGTAAATTTAGGTACTTGAAAGCAGTTTTTTGCCCACTACAATTGTCTTAAATGGTTAAAAGAAAGGATTCAATGCCAGAGTTCCAAGGGAACATCTAGTGTGCTTTTCTGAATAAAATGATGTTAATACTGTAGTATCAAATTTCATGGAAATATTAAAGTTTTGGTAAAGCTATGTAATGGAAGATTTCTCTTGGTAACAACAAATGGAGGGTGCATTGTGTGCAAAGTTATTTAAATATATATTCCATTGTGTAATTTTAATAATTAGTTTTTAAAATATTTTATGGGGACATTTTTGTGGGTTAATCAACTTGAATATTGCTGTTAAGAGTCTAGTCTGGTGGGATGAACTTTTTAAGTTCCTGTTTTCTCAGTCTTGATATAGTGAGGAAAGATCTTTAACCCGACAGAGTTCACCACATGTAGACATCATTAACTCAGGTTGCTGTTGCCATTTCAGAGTGTCTGGAGGACACCAGTTCCTTTTGTATTAGTTGGTCTCTGATCTCTCAATCTCTCAGTCTAATGCAGAATTGACTCTCCTCTTCTGGGTGGCGATGAGTCAGCGCGCTGACTGGAGGGCCTCTCCCTGTCCGGGTGCATGAGTGCTGACAGTTTTTTAAAAACAAATCAGGACATCAGCTTCAGAGGTAGTCCAGAAGTGAGGCCATCTCCTGAGCCCTTTCCAATTACCTCACAACACAGAGGCCAAATGTGGCAGATTTAAGTAGGACATGAGTTAGGGTATGAACTAGGGCCTTCATCCCACCTGTAATTTATGCATCGCCTTACTCGTCACCTTTTAGATTTCCTCAGAGAAATGGGTATAATTCCTCTTTAAAATGAAAATAGCAAAATACAGTAACCTAAGGTCCACAATTTGAGACAAGGATGGATATCAAGTACCATGTTTCCAGTCACTTGTTTTTGGTAATAATAAGGTAAACATGGAAAAACAAAATATTAGAATTTTTAAAGAAACTGTACTTAAAAAAAACTGTTTGTAACTCTTCTATTTTATTGTAATCATGTTCTGTGAAATGCACCATAGGTTTGAGTGCTGCCCCTTGCTCTGGAGCAAGCACTGGGGCACTAAATGTCTGCAGAGCCCTTTGCGCCTGAAATGAACTGAGAATGAATTTCTGGTACTGTAATGAAAGTAAGGTCAACACAATAAACTTTTCCTTCTCTTCTTTAAAACCCCCTGGTCTGTCATTCAGTTCTTTGGTCTAAGAAGAGTAGATGGCTAGAGCTTGAAGTTCCATGCCTTCATCTGACACAAGCAGCAGGCCTGGACAGGAGGAAGAACTTTACCTGAATGTCTTGTCTAGTGAGGAGCTGGGTCCAGGTGCAGCTGATTCTTCCGGTTCTCAGGAGAACAGTTAGGCCTTTTCTATGTCCCCAGCTTCGGGGAACTGCCTCCGGCAGGATCTGACAGGCAAGCTGCCCAGAAGCACTAACCATACCAAGAAGGATGTCAGGGCCTTTGTTCATTTTGGAAATTCTCCAAACTACTCTGGGGCTGGATTTAAGGTTGAAGATACAGTTCCCGCTTTTCAGGTGCTCATTGGGCACTGCAGGCTGGTGTAACAAGAGCTGTTGCTGAGGTGGAGGCTGGGGAGGGGGCCCTTGTGACTGTGAGAACGCAGCAAAGAACACCTGAAGTGGAGGAGGGGTTCGGTGGCCAGGAAAGGCTTCTACAAGGAAATGGGGCTTAAACTGAAGCTTGAGGATCAGTAGCATTATCCACGTAGAATGAGGGAGATGGGAATACAGGGAGGAGTGAGAGCTGATGTCGTCTCATTTAGGGAGTCACGTGTGAACCTCTGTGGCTGGTGTCATGGTCAGGAGACAGGTGCTGGAGAGGCGATCTGAGTTGATCTGGGGCCATCAGAAATCCTCTGGGTGCCGACATGAATTCACATTTTTCTTGTAAAAAAATTACTACTGATGTATATAGCATGTGAAGGTACAAGTACACAAACATGTGGTAGATTTTCAAAGGGGGAAAATCCCAGAACGGAGGAAGCCACAGAGATTTGAATTTGCCTTACACGTGTCTGGTACTGGGGGGAAAACACTTGCGTTTGTGTCCCACCAGGTGAAAGAGCCTGACGTTGGGAAAGATTGAAAGCAGGAGGAAAAGGCAATGACCGAGGATGTGATGGTTGGATGGCATCACCGATTCAATGGATGTGAATTTCAGCAAACTCTGGGAAATAGTAAAGGACAGGGAAGCCTGGTGTGCTACAATCCATGGAATCACAAATCCTAAAAGATGAGGCTGTGAAAGTGCTGCATTCAATATGCCAGCAAATTTGGAAAACTCAGCAGTGGCCACAGGACTGGAAGAGATCAGTTTTCATTCCAATCCCAAAGAAGGGCAATGCCAAAGAATGTTCAAACTACCCCACAATTGCACTCATTTCACATACTAACAAGGTAATGCTCAAAATTCTTCAAGCTAGGCTTCAAAAGTATGTGAACTGAGACCTTCCAGATAGACAAGCTGGATTTAGAAAAGGCAGTAACCAGAGATCAGATTGCAAAACATCTGTTGAATCATAGAAATGGCAAGAGAATTCCAGAAAGACATCTGCTTCATTTACTACACTAAAGGCTTTGTGTGGATCACAACAAACTGTGGAAAATAAAGAGATGAGAATACCAGACCACCTTACCTGCTTCCTGAGAAACCTGTATGCAGGTCAAAGCAACAGTCAAAACCAGGTATGGAACAATGGACTGGTTCCAAATTGGGAAAGGAGTCACCTTGCTTATGTAACTTCTATGCAGAGTACATCATGCGAAATGCCAGGCTGGATGAAGCAGAAGCTGGAATAAAGATTGCCAGGAGAAATATTAATAACCTCAGATATGCAGATGACACCACTCTAATAGAAAGTGAAGAGAAATTAAAGAGCCTCTTGATGAAAGTGAAAGAGGAGAGTGAAAAGCCTGGCTTAAAATGCAACATTCAAAAAACAAAAATCATGGCGTCCACTTCCATCACTTCATGGCAAATAAATAGGGAAACTATGGAAACGATGACAGACTTTATTTTCTTGGGTTCCAAAATCATTGTGGCCTGTGACTGCAGCCATGAAATTAAAAAACGTTTGCTCCTTGGAAAAAAAGTTATGACAACCCTAGATAGCATATTAAAAAGCAGAGACATTACTTTGCCTACAAAGGTCCATATGGTCAAAGCTATGGTTTTTCTAGTAGTCATGTATGGATGTGAGAGCTGGAAAATAATAAAGGCTGAGAGCCGAAGAATTGAGGCCTTTGAACTGTGGTGTTGGAGAAGACTCTTTCGAGAGTCCCTTGGACAGCAAGGAGATCAAACCAGTCAATCCTAAAGGAAATCAGTCCTGAATATTCATTGAAAGGACTGATGCTAGAGCTGAAACTCCAATACTTTGTCCACCTGATGCAAAGAGCTGACTCATTGGAAAAGACCTGTATGCTGGGGAAGATTGAAGGCAGGAGGAGAAGGGGATGACAGAGGATGAGATGGTTGGAAGGCATAACCTACTCAATGGACATGAGTTTGAGCAAACTTTGGGAAATAGTGAAGGACAGGTAAGCCTGGTGTGCTGCAGTCGATGGGGTTGCAAAGAGTCAGACACAACTGAACTACTGAATGAGAGCAACAGTGTTAGAGAGGTCAGTAAATATTTGGGGCTTTCCATTGAATCCAGGTCCTAGCCCTAGGATGAAAGGCTAATCTAAAATAGATTCACTCTGTTGTTTTAGTTGCTACACTGTGTCTGACTTTTTGCAATCTAATCGACTATAGCCTGCCAGGCTCCTCTGTCCATGAAATTTCCCAGGCAAGAATACTGGAGTGGGTTGCCATTTCCTTCTCCAAGGGATCTTCCTGACTCAGGGATCGAACCTACATGTACTGCATTGCAGGTGGATTCCTTACCACTGAGCCACCAGGGAAGCTCAGACCTACTCTAATAAAGTCTAAAATCAAAATGATCCGCTAGTAATTTAACTCCCTACTAAAACAAAATGAATAGTTTTCATGTGAAAATTAATGAATCCAGAGTCTCTACATCATTCAGAATGTCCACTATACAATATGTTTCTTATGTCTGATTTATGACATATAAACCAGACATAAGAAATAGGAATGCATGACATATAAATGAAGCAAAAAAAATCAAGAGACAAATAGGCAACCAAGATATTGAAAGTATTGAATAAGAATTTAAAATAACTATTCAAAATTGGGAAAGGAGTATGTCAAGGCTGTATATTGTCACCCTGCTTATTTAACTTATATGCAGAGTACGTCATACAAAATGCCAGGCTGGAAGAAACACAAGCTGGATCTAGATTGCCAGGAGAAATATCAGCAATCTCAGATATGCAAATAACATCCCTCTTATGGCAGAAAGCAAAGAGGAACTAAAGAGACTCTTGATGAAGGTGAAAGAGGAGAATGAAAAAGCTGGTTTAAAACTCAACATTCAAAAAACGAAGATCATGGCATCTGGTCCCATCACTTCATAGACCAGGAAACAATGGAAACAGTGACAAACTTTATTTTCTTGGGCTCCAAAATCAATGCAGATGGTGAGTGAAGCCATGAAATTAAAAGACACTTGCTCCTTGGAAGGAAAGCTATGACCAACCTAGACAGCATATTAAAAAGCAGAGACATTACTTTGCTGACAAAGGTCCGTCTAGTCAAAGCTATGGTTTTTCCAGTAGTCATATGTGGATGTGAGAGTTGGACCATAAGGAAGGCTGAGTGCTGAAGAAGATGCTTTTGAACTGTGGTGTTGGAGAAGACTCTTGAGAGTCCCTTGGACTGCAAGGAGATCCAACCAGTCCATCCTAAAGGAAATCAATCCTGTATAGTCATTGGAAGGACTGATGCTGAAGCTGAAACTCCAATACTTTGGCCACGTGATGCAAAGAACCAACTCGTTGGAAAAGACGCTGATGCTGGGAAAGATTGAAGGCAGAAGAAGGGGAGGACAGAGGACAAGGTGGTTGAATGGCATCAACAACTCAATGGACTTGAGTTTGAGCAAGCTCTGGGAGATGGTGAAGGACAGGGAAGCCTTGTGTGCTGCAGTCCATGGGATCACAAAGAGTTGGACATGACTGAGTGACTGAACAATACAATAACTATGTTACAGAAATAGGAATAGGTATATGCAAAGGATGAAGACATGGGGAATTTTAGGAGAGATAAAATTTTAAAAGTTTCATGAGTGGGCTTAAATGAAGATTAAACACAGCAGAAAGAAAGGATCAGAAAACTTGAAGACAAGCTAATAGAAATTATCCAACTTGAAGATCAAAGAGAGAAAAATGACTGAGAAAAAAAGAATATAGGAATAAACTGCGAGGCAGCATCAAGCAGCTTAACAACTATGTTAAGTGGAGTTTAGGAAAAGAAAAAATATTTGGAGAAATATTGGCTAAATTTTTTTCAAAGTGTGATTAAAAATATCAACTTATGAATTCAAGAGTATTAGTGATTCATGAAATGTAGTTTCTCAAAAATATTGTCCTGACCCAATTTTCAGTTCAGTTCAGTTCAGTCGCGCAGTCGTGTCCGACTCTTTGCGACCCCATGAATTGCAGCACATCACCAACTCCCAGAGTTCACTCAGACTCACGTCCATTGAGTCTGTGATGCCATCCAGCCATCTCATCCTCGGTCGTCCCTTTCTCCTCCTGCCCCCAATCCCTCCCAGCATCAGGGTCTTTTCCAATGAGTCAACTCTTCGCATAAGGTGCCCAAAGTACTGGAGCTTCAGTTTTAGCATCATTCCTTCCAAAGAAATCCCAGGGTTGATCTCCTTCAGAATGGACTGGTTGGATCTCTTGCAGTCCAAGGGACTCTCAAGAGTCTTCTCCAACACCACAGTTCAAAAGCATCAATTCTTCGGCGCTCAGCCTTCTTCACAGTCCAACTCTCACATCCATACATGACCACAGGAAAAACCATAGCCTTGNCCAAAGAAATCCCAGGGTTGATCTCCTTCAGAATGGACTGGTTGGATCTCCTTGCAGTCGACCCAATTTTAGCCCTGGCTAAAGGTCAGTCACTTATCTTGAGCAGTCAGTCTAGTCCATACCCCCAACAACTTCACTGAAGATAAAGAAAATTTTTAAAAAGTAGTCAGGAAGAGAACAAGATGGTATATGTGTAACTCTCTCCACAGATACATCAGGAATACACCTTCAGACACAGAAATGCATGCAGAACACCAGCTGAGCATGGACAGGAGTACCCAGCCAGCGGAAAAGAATATATGGAACCACGTAAAACTCGGGAGGATGAAGGAACTAAGGGGGAAACAGGAGTGTTAGTAGGACTGGACCTGCCTTTGGCAGGTGGGGGAACTGAAGCAGGGGTCCAATCCCCACATCAGGGCAATTGTCCAAGTCAGAGGAGAAACATTTAAGGCGTGGAGTGAAACAGCTGATCTGTGGCAGCCTAAGTGGAATGAGAATCAGACAGTCCTTGCCCCAGCCATACATAACCCAAGCAGGAACCCTGGTCCCCTGGAAGGTGCAGTGGCTGGGAGCTGGTGTTTAGGGATTGTGGAGCAACCCCAGGGTGAGGGCTTCTATTGACTATGGAGAGATGGATTGAGGGGATGTGAGGGAGGAGATTGTGGTGGGAAATGCCTGTGGAGGAAAGCCAGGCAGCCAAGGAAGCAAGGTGATACTGCTGAGCTGGAGCCATAGGGGGTGGAGCCATCACCAGAGCCTCTCTGCCCCTGCACGCCAGCATTGGCAGCTGAACAATAGAGAGGCTGGCCCATCAAACACCTGAGGCACTGAACTACAGAGTAGGACCCCACCCCCGGTGTCCCTTTATGTGACTAACTTGCTGATCTACAGAGCAGGACCCCAACCGGGGGGGCCCCTCTATGTGCCTGACACACCGAACAACAGAGAAGGACCCCAGGCAAGAGAGCCCTCTAAGTGCCTGAATGGGCAGAGCTACAGAGAAAAACTGGCCAAAGAGGCCTTCTGATCGCCAGCTACAAGAGGCTCCAAAAAAGACTCTAATAGGGCCATAACTCCTGCGTGGAGGCAGCCCGTGTCCCTGCAACCTTGATGCCGCCAGGGTCCCTGCAAGCCAAGCAGCTGAGCCACCTTCACACTCCAGCTCTCACTGGGGCAGAGCTGCCACGGGGAAACAGTGTCTTGCATCTATGCATGCAGACTTGCTTCAGTCGTGTCCGACTCTGCCAGGCTTCTGTTAGGATGGGGGGGTGCGGTTCTCCAGGCAAGAACACTGGAGCATATTGGCTAATACTGGTTGCCATACTCTTATAGAGCACTGTATTTCCTGCTGTCCTAGCTGCCACCCCCCTTGAGTACCTGGTGGCTGCCAGAACCCCTGTGACCCAAGCAGCTGGACCACCTCCACGCCTGGCCCTCACTGGGGCAAACCCAAGCCCTCCAGGGCAGCCTCAGGAGCAAACCCCAGTGGATGAACCACATGTAAAGGTGAAAATAAAACCACAGTTGAAACCCAGGGGCAGTGTGGCTAAGGAAGAAGACCCAAAACCTTCCCACCAGCTGTACAAGCTGCAGATTAAATCCACTTGATCAACTAGGCAGATTTTGTGTCTATGGAATATATAAAAGGCCATTGAGAGCTCTCACAAAAGAAAACGCACTAGTTCTAATAGCTGTGACATTGGAGGAAAGAACACACAGGAGTAGGACCAGATTAGAGTCTGAACTGGCCCCACAGCAGGTTCAAAGCTGGCAGCAGTGACTCAGAAAAACATTGATGATTATTATGTTTTGACTTGCTCTGTAGATTTTTTGGATTTTTTTTTCTCCTTTTTTCCCCCTCTGTTGTAGTTGTCAATTCTACTAGCACTAAGAAATCCAATTAAGCTTTTTAAGATTTTTTTTCTTTCTAAGTCACATTTTTTATTGCTGTTATAAACCTCTGCCTCTCTGTTGGGCTTTTGCAGTTCTGTGGAGTTTTTTTTTTTTAACTTTTCAATTTTTTAAATTTTAATTTTTAATATTTTAAACCTATTATTTTTTCTACATTTATTCCTTGTTTGCTTTACCTACTCTTCTTTTCCCTTACAGTTAATCTTTAATGTATATAAATCTTTTTCATCTACTTCTGTTTAACTTTGCATATCTATTCTGGGCTTTTGCAGTTCTGTGGAGTTTTTTTTTTTTAACTTTTCAATTTTTTAAATTTTAATTTTTAATATTTTAAACCTATTATTTTTTCTACATTTATTCCTTGTTTGCTTTACCTACTCTTCTTTTCCCCTTACAGTTAATCTTTAATGTATATAAATCTTTTTCATCTACTTCTGTTTAACTTTGCATATCTATTCTTTCTTTCTTCACTTTCTCTCCTTTCCTCTCAACATATTTCTTAGTTTTATTTTCATTGCTTTATTCCCCAATTGGCACCTTGCTTTAGTGTTGTTTCCCAGTTTGTGCTTTAGTTAGTTTTGTTCTGGTAGATATAATTTTTGGTTTCCTTTGTTTGCCAGGTCAATCTATTTTAGTTTATTGTTATAAACCTGTGCCTCTACACTGGGCTTTGACAGTTCTGTAGAGTTTTCTTTCTTTCTTTCTTTTTTTTTTTCTCTTTCTTCCTTTTTTTTCCTTTTCTCTTTTTTATAATTTTAATTTTTAAAATTTTAAAACCTATTGTAGTTTTTCTACATGTATTCCTTTGTTTGTCTTTCCTACTGTTCTTTTCCTTTGCAGTTTATCTTTATATAAATCTTCTTCATCTACCTCTTTAACTTTGCATGTCTATTCTTTCTTTCTTTTCTTTCCTCTCAACATATTTGTTAGTTTTGTTTTCATCACTTTATTCCCCACTTGCCACCTTGCTTTAGTTTTGTTTTCCAGTTTGTGTTTGTTAGTTTTGTTCTTAACTGGTAAGTATAATTTTTGATTTTCATTGTTCTCTGAGTCAATCTACTTTATTTTTGTTGGACTGTTTTGACTTTGCTCATGGGTGTATACGTATATGTGTATATTCCATTATTTTGATTATTATTTGCCTGACTGTGTAACTGCTATTTGTCTGGGTTTCATTTTTGGGTTCTCACTTTTGGATATTTGTTTTAATCTCACTTAATGCCATGACAAACTACTTGTGGAATTATCATTCCTGACCAGAGATCAAGCCCCGAGCCTTTGGCATGGAAGCACTGACTCCAAGACCGTAGTATTAACCCTAGGGAGTATCAAATAGTGAGAACTCACACAAAGGAAACCACTTGAATATAAGACCAGGCATCACCAACCACCAGTAGCACCCTGTGCAGGATGTCTCATCTAAACAACAAACAAACAACAACAAAAAAATAAACAACAAAACAGAAATACAGACCCAATCATCATCAGACAGGATTACCACCTCACTCAGCCTCCCCATCAGAGGAAAAACAAACAAACACACACACACACAAAGAAAAACTCAACACAAATCTCACCCTATACTAAAGCTTGACTTCACATTCCAAGATGTCTGGCTCTAGATTAGTGATCACATCATCATGATTATCTGGGTCGTGAAGATCTTTTTTGTACAGTTCTTCTGTGTATTCTTGCCACCTCTTCTTAATATCTTCTGCATCTGTTAGGTCCAGACCATTTCTGTCCTTTATCGAGCCCATCTTTGCATGAAATGTTCCCTTGGTATCTCTAATTTTCTTGAAGAGATCTGTAGTCTTTCCCATTCTGTTCTTTTCCTCTATTTCTTTGCATTGATCACTGAAGAAGGCTTTCTTATCTCTTCTTGCTATTCTTTGGAACTCTGCATTCAGATGCTTATATCTTTCCTTTTCTCCTTTGCTTTTTGCCTCTCTTCTTTTCACAGCTATTTGTAAGTCCTCCCCAAACAGCCATTTTGCTTTTTTGCATTTCTTTTCCATGGGGATGGTCTTGATCCCTGTTTCCTGTACAATGTCATGAACCTCATTCCATAGTTCATCAGGCACTCTATCTATCAGATCTAGACCCTTAAATCTATTTCTCACTTCCACTGTATAATCATGAGGGATTTGATTTAGGTCATACCTGAATGGTCTAG
>SJXQ01009428.1:217050-347997 GCA_006408695.1 Aepyceros melampus | reverse complement strand
ACAACAGACTGGTTCCAAAGAGGAAAAGGAGTACGTCAAGGCTGTATATTGTCACCCTGCTTATTTAACTTCTATGCAGAGTACATCATGAGAAATGCTGGACTGGAAGAAACACAAGCTGGAATCAAGATTGCCGGGAGAAATATCAATAACCACAGATATGCAGATGACACCACCCTTATGGCAGAAAGTGAAGAGGAACTAAAGAGCCTCTTGATGAAGGTGAAAGAGGAGAGTGAAAATGTTGGCTTAAAGCTCAACATTCAGAAAACGAAGATCATGGCATCTGGTCCCATCACTTCATGGGAAATAGATGGGGAAACAATAGAAACAGTGTCAGATTTTATTTTGGGGGTCTCCCAAATCACTGCAGGTGGTGACTGCAGCCATGGAATTAAAAGACACTTACTCCTTGTAAGAAAAGTTATGACCAACCTAGATAGTATATTCGAAAGCAGAGACATTACTTTGCAGACTAAGGTCCATCTAGTCAAAGCTATGGTTTTTCCTGTGGTCATGTATGGATGTGAGAGTTGGACTGTGAAGAAGGCTGAGCGCCAAAGAATTGATGCTTTTGAACTGTGGTGTTGGAGAAGACTCTTGAGAGTTCCTTGGACTGCAAGGAGATCCAACCAGTCCATTCTGAAGGAGATCAACCCTCAGATTTCTTTGGAAGAAATGATGCTAAAGCTGAAACTCCACTACTTTGGCCACCTCACGCGAAGAGTTGACTCATTGGAAAAGACTCTGATGCTGGGAGGGACTGGGGGCAGGAGGAGAAGGGGATGACCGAGGATGAGATGGCTGGATGGCATCATGGACGTGAGTCCGTGGACATGAGTCTGAGTGAACTCCGGGAGATGGTGATGGACAAGGAGGCCTGGCATGCTGCGATTCATGGGGTCGCAAAGAATCAGACACGACTGAGCGACTGAACTGAACTGATACTAGAGCTTACACAAACCAATGGACCACCCTTAGGAGGGCAGAAACCAAAAAGAAGAAAGAATTCAACCTTCTTCAAGGAAAAAATCCAACTTTCCTTGAATTCTGGGAAAAGGAGACCTCAAACACAGTAAGTTAAAACAAAATAATGAAACACAGAGAAATACTACACAAATGAAGGAAAAAACTAGAAACACAGAAGTCCAAATAAATGAAGAGGAAATAGGCAGAATAATGATAGAATTCAGAATAATGATAGTAAAGATGATCAAACACCTTGAAAACAAAATGGAGAAAATGCAAGAATCAATTAACAAAGACCTAGAAGAATTAAAGAATAAACATATAGAGACAAACAACACAATTACTGAAGTTAAAAATACTCTATAAAGAATCAATAGCAAAATATCTGAAGCAGAAGAACAAATCATTGAGCTGGAAGATAAAATGGTGGAAATAACTTCTGAAGAGCAGAATAAAGTAAAAAGAATGAAAAGAACTGAAGACAATCTCAGAGACCTCTGAGACAATATCAAATGCACCAACATTTAAATTATAGGGGTCCCAGATGAAGAGAAAAAGAGAGGGTATGAGAAAATTTTTGAAGAGATTATAGTTGAAAATTTCCCCAACATGGAAAAGGAAATAGCCAATCAAGTCCTAGAGGCACAAATAATCCTATACAGGATAAACCCAAGGAGAAACAGTCCAAGACACATACTAATCAAATTAACGAAGACTAAACACAAAAAAAGAATATTAAAAGCAGCAAGTGAGGAGCAACAAGTAATGTACAAGGGAAATCCCATGTGCTTAACAGTGATGTTTCAGCAGAAATTCTTCAGGCCAGAAGGGAATGGCAGGATATATTTAAAGTACTGAAAGGGAAAAATCTACAACCAAGATTACTGTACCCAGCAAAGATCTCATTCAAAATTGATGGAGAAATAAATAGCTTTTCAGACAAGCAAAAGTTAAGAGAATTCAGTACCACCAAACCGGCTTTACAACAAATGTTGAAAGGACTTATATAGTCAATAAACACAAGAGAAAAAAAAGTCTACAAAATCAACCCCAAACAATAAAGAAAATGGCAATAGGAACATACATATCAATAATTACTTTAAATGTAAGTGGCTCAAATGCTCCAATCAAAAGACACAGACTGGTTGAATGGATACAAAAAGAAGATTCATATATATGCTGTCTACAAGAAACCCACCTCAGACCTAAAGACACATATAGACTGAATGTGAGAGGCTGGAAAAATATATTCCATGCAAATTGGAAGCAAAAGAAAGCTGGAGCACCAATCCTCATATCAGACAAAATTGACCTTGAAGTAAAAAATATTACAAGAGATAAGAAAGGACACTACATAATGATCAAGGGGTCAATCCAAGAGGAAGACATAACAATTGTAAATATCTGTGCACCCAACATAGGAGCACCTCAATACATAAGACAAACACTAACAGACATAAAAGGAGAAATTAACAGTAACACAATAATAGTAGGACACACCACTCACACCAAAGGACACGTCATCAAAACAGAAATTAATAAGAAACTATAAGTCTTAAATAATAACATTAGATGAGAAGGATCTCATTGATATTTTCAGGACATTCCATCCAAAGGCAGAAGAATACATCTTCTCAAGCACATATGGAGCATTTTCCAGGATAGACCACATCTTGGGTCACAAATCAAACCTCAGTTAATTTAAGAAAATTGAAATCATATCAAGCATCTTGGCTGACTACAATGCTATGAGACTAGATATCAATTACAAGAAAAAAAAAACATAAGAAACACAAACATATGATGATTAAACAACACTTTCTAAATAACCAACAGGTTACTGAAGAAATAAAAATGGAAATTAAAAATTTATAAAAACAAATGGCAATGAAAACATGACAATTCAAATGCCGCAAAAGCAGTTTTAAGAGGAAAGTTTATAGCAATACAATCCTGCCTCGAGAAACACGAAAAGCCTCGAATAGACAACCTAACTTTACACCTAAAACAACTGTAAAAACAAGAACAAAAAAATCTCAAAATTAGTAGAAGGGGAGAAATCATAAAGATCCCAGCAGAAATAACTGAAAAAGAAATGAAAGAAACAATACTAAAGATTAATAAAACTAAAAGCTGGCTCTTTGAGAAGATAAACAAAATTGACAAACCTTTGGCCAGACTCATCAAGAAGAAAAGAGAGAAGAATCAAATCAACAAAATTAGAAATGAAAAAGGAGAGGTTACAACAGACAATGCAGAAATACTAAGGATTATAAGAGACTGTTATGAACAACTATATAGAAATAAAATAGATAACCTGGAAGAAATGGAGAGATTCTTAGAAAAGTTCAATCTTCCAAAACTGAATGAGGAAGAAATAGAAATTAACAACCCAATTACAAACACTGAAATTGAAGCTGTGATCAAAAATCTCCCCAAAAACAAAAGCCTGGGACCAGATGGCTTCACAGGAGAATTCTATTAAACATTTAGAGACGAGCTAATGCCTATCCTTCTAAAACTCTTTCAAAAAATTACAGAGAAAGGAAAACTTCCAAGCTCATTCGACAAGGCCACCATCACCGTGATACCAAAGCCAGACAAAGACAACACACAAAAAGAAAACTGCAGGCCAATATCACTGCTGAACATAGATGCAAAAATCCTCAACAAAATTTTAGCAAAAAATTCAGCAACACGTTGAAAATCTCATACACCATGATCAAGTTGGGTTTATTCCAGGGATGCAAGGATTCTTCAATATATGCAAATCAATCAATATGATACACCATATTAACAAATTGAAAGATAAAAATCATATGATAATCTCAGTAGATGCAAAAAAGTCTTGTCAAAATTCAGCACCCATTTATGATTAAAACTCTTCAAAAAATTGGCATAAAAGGAACCTATCTCAACACAGTAAACGCCATATATGATAAGCATACAACAAACATTATTCTCAATGGTGAAAAACTGAAAGCATTCCCCCTAAGATCAGGAATAAGACAAAGGTGTCCACTTTCACCATGATTATTCAACATAGTTCTGCAAGTCCTAGCTACAGCAATCAGAGAATAAAAAGAAATAAAAAGAATCCAGATTGGAAAAGAAGTAAAGCTCTCACGCAGATGATGTGACACTGTACATAGAAAACCCTAAAGATAGTATCAAAATTACTAGAGTAAATTGATGAATTTAGCAAAGTTGCAGGATACAAAATCAATACATAGAAATCACTTGCATTTCTATATGCTAACAATGAAAAATCAGAGAAATTAAGGAATCAATCTCATTCACCATTGCAACCAAAAGAATTAAATATATAGGAATAAACTTATCTAAGGAGACAAAATAACTGTACACAGAAAATTATAACACACTAATGAAAGAAATCAAAGATGACATAAACAGATGGAGAGATATTCCATGATCCTGGGTAGGAAGAATCAATATTGTGAAAATGACTATACTACCAAATGCAATCTACAGATTCAATGTAATCCCTATCAAATTACCAATGGCATTTTTCACAGAACTAGAACAAAAAATTTCACAATTCATATGGAAACACAAAAGACCCTGACTAGCCAAAGCAATCTTGAGAAAGAAGAATGGGGCTGGAGGAATCAACCTTCCTGACTTCAGGTTATACTACAAAGCTATAGGCGTCAAGATAGTATCGTACTGGCAGAAACACAGAAATATAGACCAATGGAACAAGATAGAAAGCCTAAAAATAAACCCACGCACCTATGGGTACCTTCTTTTTGACAAAGGAGGCAAGACTATATAATGGGGCAAAGACAGCCCCTTCAATAAGTGGTGCTGGGAAAACTGGACAGCTACATGTAAATGAGTTAATTAGAACACTTTCAAACACCATACACAAAGATAAACTCAAAATGGATTAAAGACCTACATATATGACCAGAAACTATAAAACTCTTGGAGGAAAACATAGGCAGAACATTCTATGACATAAATCCAAGCAAGATCCTCTATGACCCACCTCCTAGAGTAATGGAAATAAAAACAAAAGTAAACAAGTGGGACCTGATTAAACTTAAAAGCTTTTACACAGCAAAGGAAACTATAAGCAAGGTGAAAAGACAACCTTCAGAATGGGAAAAAAATAATAGCAAATGAAACAACTGTCAAAGGATTAATTTCCAAAATATACAAGCAACCAATACAACTCATTACCAGAAAAACAAACAACCCAATCAAAAAGTGGAGAAAAGACCTAAACAGACTTTTCTCCAAAGAAGACATGCAGCTGGCTAACAAACACATGAAAAGTTGCTCAACATTGCTCATTACTAGAGAAATGGAAATCAAAACTACCATGAGATATCTCCTCATACCAGTCAGAATGGCCCTCATCAAAAAGTCTACAAACAATAAATGCTGGAGAGATAGTGAAGAAAAGGGAACTCTCTTGCACTCTTGGTGGGAATATAAATTTATACAGCCGCTATGGAAGATGGTATGGAGGAGATTCCTTAAAAAACTAGAAATATGACCTGGCAATGCCACTCCTAGGCATATACCCCGAGGAAACCAAAATTGAAAGAGACACATGTATCCCATTTTTCACTGAAAGACTACTTACAATAGCTAGAACATGGAAGTAACCTAGATGTCCATTGACAGATGAATGGATAAAGAAGTTCTGGTACATGTACACAATGGAATATTACTCAGCCATAAAAAGGAACACATTTGAGTGAGTTCTAATGAGGTGGATGAACCTAGAACCTATTATACAGAGTGAAGTAAGTCAGAAAGAAAGATAAATATAGTATTCTAATGCTTATATACAGAATCTAGAAAAATGGTACCGAAGAATTTATTTACAGGGCAACCAACAATGGAGAAACAACATAGAGAATAGACTTATGGACATGGGGAGAGGGGAGGAGAGGGTGAGATGTATGGAAAGAGTAACATGGAAACATATTACCATATGTAAAATAGATAGCCAACGGGAATGTGCTGTATGGCTCAGGAAACTCAAACAGGGGTCTGTATCAACCTAGAGGGGTGGGATGGGGCGGGAGATGGGAGGGAGGTTCAAAAGGGAGGGGATGTACGTAAACCTATGGTTGATTCATGCTGAGATTCGACAGAAAACAACAAAATTCTGTAAAGCAATTATCCTTCAATAAAAAATGAAAAAAGTAGTCAGGAAAAGAAATAAGATATACCATACACAGAAACTACAGTAAGAATGATAGCTGACTTTTTACCAGGAAAAAAGAACATAACAGTGGGGCATTTTTTAGAAAATGTATCATTTATTTATTTATCTGCATCCAGTCTTAGTTGTGGCATGTGGGATCTTAGTTCCATGACCAAGGATGGAACCAGGGCCCCCTATATTGGGAGTGTGGAGTCTAAGCCTCTTTACTACCAGGTAAGTCCTGGGACACCATTTTTGAAGCATTGAAGGAAAAGTTAACATTATGTGGGGTGAATATTTTTCAAAAATGAAAATGAAATAAAATCATTTCAGAATAGCTAAATGTTGGGAGAATACACTGCTTGTAGAACTGGACTACAAGACCTGAACTAACATGGTGAAAACTCTTCAATCTAAAAGGAGAATGATGCCAGATAGAAATTCTACAGGAAGGAATGAAGAGCACTGGAAATAGTAAATATGTGGGTAAATAAATTATTTTTTTCAAGACGATTGACTGCTTAAAGCAAAAATGTTACCTATATTTTGGTATATAACACACACAACTGAAATGACAGTTGCATAAAGGATGGGTGTTATAGTGTTCTTACATTATTATTGTCACCTGGTGGATTTTTCCCTGGTGGCTTAGAGGTTAAAGCATCCGCCTGGAATGCGAGAGACCTGAGTTTGATCCCTGGGTTGGGAAGATCCCCTGGAGAGGAAAATGGCAACCCACTCCAGTATTCTTGCCTGGAGAATCCCATGGAGGAGAAGCCTGGTAGGCTACAGTCCATGGTGTCGCAAAGAGTCAGACACGACTGAGTGACTCACTTTCACTTTCTTTCACAAGTCGGCTTTTGCCAAGAGCATTGCCAATGACTGCCACTGACAAGGGCATTTGTCATCTGCCTCTGTGGAGACTCTGTGCCGCTGCAGCTGTTCACCTTTAATCCCCCCGAGGGAGTTCAGGGGGGAGTGAGGCTCTCTGTGCTCCAGGCAACCTGGTGGGACAGGTCTTTAGATGGTTTGGATATTTTCAGGAACAGATTTTATGATCCCAATCCTTGCATCTCCTCATACCTAGGATAGCATTAAATCCATTCATGATGACATCAGCTCCTTGTGACTGGCAGAAAACCTCTTGTAATGTACGCTCTTGATTGTATTGAACTTCTGCTTCAACAAAATCTTATGTATTAAACCTTCCCTGATTGCCTCTTTGGAGCAGTCTCTCAGAGCTATTTGAGGTGCTGCCTCCCGGGCTGCAGTCTTCATTTTGTCCCAGATAAAACTGTGCCTCTTTTTTAGTCGACATTATGAATTGATATGATAGCAGTAGTAATACAAGATAAACTGATTAGCCAAGAAAGCATATTGTTTTCCCTACAGCAACCATGTGAAAAAATAGCTATACCAAAAATCAAAACATGCAAACAAAAAAGAGGAGCTAGGAAAATTTTAATTTTCACTTAAAAAAACCCAAACACATTAAATTCAGTCAATCTAAAAGAGGCAGGAAAGGAGGAAAAAAGGAAAAAGTAGAGGAGATAAATAGTAAATGAATGGCAAAACAGTAGGCTCAAAGCTGAAAAAAATCAATATTGCATTTATAGTTAATGGTCTTAAACACTCTAAATAGAAGGCTGAGATTTTATTTTTAAAAGCAACTTATAGAGATGCACATTAAATAGAAATAGGTAAAGAACTGTCTCACACAAACACTAATAATAAGAAACTAGTTGGCTATATTCATATCAGACAGAATGAACTTCAAGTCAATGACATTACAGAGGGGGAAAAAAAAGGACATTCTATGATGACAAAAGTCTATTAATTGAGACTTCCCTGCTGGGTGTCCCATGTGACTCAGCTGGTAAAGAATCCATCTGCAATGTGGGATACCTGGGTTCTATCCCTGGGTTAGGAAGGTCCCCTGGAGAAGGGAAAGGCTACCCACTCCAGTATTCTGGCCTAGAGAATTCCACTGACTGTATAGTCCATTGGGTCACAAGAGCTCAACACGGCTGAGTAAATTTCACTTTCACTTTCACTTTACTTTTCCCTGCTAGTCCAGTGGCTGAGATGCCATGCTCCCAATGCAGGGGGCCCGGGTTTGATCCCTGGTCAGGGAACTAGATCTCACATGCTACAACTAAGAGTTCTCACGCAGCAACTAAAAAGATCCTGTGTGCCACAACTAAGACTCAGAATAGCCTCTCCTTCAAAAAGTTAATTAACTAAGGAGACATTAACAACCCTAAATGTGTTGCACATAATGACATTACTTAAAAATACAGAGTGAGAGTGACAACAGAAAGTGACAGCCTAATAAAACCTGGGCAGTATATTGAGTCAACCGTTAAGCTGGAAAGATAATTGGGACAGACTATATTTTGGAATTCTGGAACATGTTTGGACACTTATAACAACCCGAGGAGCACTTCATGAAGGGCGAGACTTCTGATCTTTTGCAAACAGGTGGCATACACAAGCCAACTACCACTCCCAATTCCTCAGTGTAGTCTTGGCAGTGGCCAGCGCTGTTGGAGCAACTAGCTAGTGACAGAGTGGGCAGTAGTGACTTTGTCCTCAAAATATTTGGATTTATGCATTTGGGCTGGTCTAGTACTCTTGCCTGGAAAGTCCCATGGATGGAGGAGCCTGGTGGGCTGCAGTCCATGGGGTCGTGAAGAGTCGGACACAACTGAGCGACTTCACTTTCACTTTTCACTTTCATGCACTGGAGAAGGAAATGGCAATCCCTCCAGTGTTCTTGCCTGGAGAATCCCAGGGACGGTGGAGCCTGGTGGGCTGCTGTCTATGAGGTTGCACAGAGTTGGATATGACTGAAGTGACTTAGCAGCTGCAGCAGCAGTGATGTCTGAGGAACCAGCACAGGTAGGTACCTGAAACTTTTGGAAAAGTCACAAACAATTGGTGCCACTCTCAACAAACAAAACATCATCCCTGAGCAGTGGGAGAATCAGATTTCCAAAGCTAATGTAACACCTTCTGGGTATTACTTGTCCATTTCTTAAAAAGAAGTTATAAAACTTACAAGAACACAGGAAAGTGTAGCCCAGTTTCAAGAAAAAGAGAACTTGACAGAAATATCCCTGAGAAATCCCAGACATTATAATTATTAGACAAAGACACTGAATGGACTGATTTAACATGCCCAGAGAGCTAAAGGAAGTCATGGGTAAGAACTGATAGGAATCAGAAAATGATATAAACAAAATGAAAATATTTTAAAAACAATTTATAAAAAGGAACCAAACAAATTCTGGAGTTGAAAAGTATACTAACTGACATGAAATATTCACTAGCTTAACAAAAATTTTAACAAAATTGACAAACTGTTAGGTTGATGAGGGGGAGTAGGAGGGAGAGAGACTCAATCAAAATCAGAAATGAAAGTAGGGCCACTATTTCTGATTGTACAGAAATAAAGTGGATTATAAGAGAATACTATGAACAACTGTATGCCAACAAATTAGATAACCTACACTGAGAGGGAAAATTCCTAAACCACACAAATTATCAAAGCTGATGGACTCAAGAAGGAGTAGAAAATCAGACTAGACCAGTAATTCAAAACCGCCCAGTGAAGAAAAGTCCAAGACTAGATGGTTTCACTGGAGAACTCTACCAAACATGGAAGATGAATTAAACCAAATAATTTTCAAATTCTTCCAAAAAATGAAGAGGAGGGAACATTTCCTGACACATTCCATGTGCTAGCTACCTGACATCAAAGCCAGCCAAATATACTACAAGAAAGTAGGGGCCAATATCCTTAATGAATGTAGATGCAAAATCCTCAACAAAATACTGCCAAATGGAATTCCAGTATTTTAATTTTGCACGTATCACAAGCAACAGAGCAATCTGGGTCAATATATGAAAATTATTCTTTATAATATATTTCATTAATAGAATGAAAGGAAAATACCACATGATCATCTCAATCAATGCAAAAAAAATTTAAATAAAATCCAGCACACTTCATGACAAAAAAAACAACAACAGTAAGATAGGAATAGAAGGGAATGTTCTCTACATGATAAAGGCCATATATGAAAAACCCAATTGAGCTAATATCATGCTTGGTAGTGGAAAATTGAAAGCATTCTCCCTAAGATCAGGAGCAAGATAAGGTTGCCTATTTTTGCCTCTGTTCAATGTGGTACTGCAGTTCTAGCCAGAGCAATTAGGCCAAGAAAAAGAATAACAGTTTTCCAAATTGGAAAAGAAGAGATAGTTATCTCTGTTCATAGAAGACATGATATGTAGAAAATCCTAATGAACCTACAAAAATGTTGAATTTAGCAATGTTATAGGATACAAAATCGACACACAAAAAACTCAATTGTACCGCCTGACCTGCCTCTTGAGAAACCTATATGCAGATCAGGAAGCAACAGTTAGAACTGGACATGGAACTGGTTCCAAATAGGAAAAGGAGTACATCAAGGCTGTATATTGTCACCCTGCTTATTTAACTTCTATGCAGAGTACATCATGAGAAACACTGGGCTGGAAGAAGCACAAGCTGGAACCAAGATTGCCAGGAAAATATCAATAACCTCAGATATGCAGATGACACCACCCTTATGGCAGAAAGTGAAGAGGAACTAAAAAGCCTCTTGATGAAAGTGAAAGGGGAGAGTGAAAAAGTTGTCTTAAAGCTCAACATTCAGAAAACTAAGATCATGGTATCTGGTCCTATCACTTCATGGGAAATAGATGGGGAACAGTGGAAACAGTGTCAGACTTTATTTTTTTGGGCTCCAAAATCACTGCGATGGTGACGGCAGCCCTGAAATTAAAAGACGCTTACTCCTTGGAAGAAAAGTTATGACCAACCTAGACAGCATATTCAAAAGCAGAGACATTACTTTGCCAACAAAGGTCCGTCTAGTCAAGGCTATGGTTTTTCCAGTGGTCATGTATGGATATGAGAGTTGGACTGTGAAGAAAGCTGAGCACCAAAGAATTGATGCTTTTGAACTGTGATGCTGGAGAAGACTCTTGAGAGTCCCTTGGACTGCAAGGAAATCCAACCAGTCCATCCTAAAGGAGACCAGTCCTGGGTGTTCATTGGAAGGACTGATGCTGTGGCTGAAACTCCAGTACTTTGGCCACCTCATGCGAAGAGTTGACTCATTGGAAAAGTCTCTGATGCTAGGAGGGATTGGGGGCAGGAGGAGAAGGGGACGACCGAGGATAAGATGGCTGGATGGCATCACCGACTCGATGGACATGAGTTTGGGTGAACTCCGGGAGTTGGTGATGGGCAAGGAGGCCTGGCGTGCTGCGATTCATGGGATCACAAAGACTCGGACATGACTGGGTGACTGAACTGAAGTGAACTGAACACTAGAAATAAGCAATCCAAAAAGGAAATTAAGAAACAATTTCATTTACACAACTTAAGGAATAGTAAGTTTCTTAGGAATAAACAAAGGAGGAGAAAGAGTGTACACTGAAAACTATTAATTATAAAACATTGCTGAAAGAAATTAAAGAATACCTAAATAAATGGAAAGACCTACTGCATTCATGGGTTGGAAGACTTAGTAGGTTAAAATTATAGTACTTCTTAAATGTATCTATAAATTTAACACAATTCTTATCAAAATCCCACTGGCACTTTCTGCAGAATTAGAAAAACACATCATAAAATTTGAATTTCAAAGGAATTTGAAGACCCTAAGCAATTCTGATGTAGAAGAATGTAGTTAGATTCTTCCCAATTTTAAATTTTGCCTCAGAGTTTCAGTAATCAAGAATGTGGCACTAGCTTAAAGATAGACTGATAGAATGACTAGAAATAAACCCTCATGTATATAGTTAATTGGTTTCCAATAAGATTCACAAGACAATTTGTAGGAGGTAAAGGCATTGCTTTGAAAACATGCTGCTAAAATAAAGTAAAAAAAAAAAAATGCTGCTGAGACAACTATATAGCCATATGCAAAATAAGGAGGTCTCATCCTACCAAGTAAGCAATGGTTGCTTAATTGTGCACACTAAAAGCACAGATAGAAAAATAAAAAGTAAATTGGACTTCAAAAAATTTTAAAGTTTCAGTACCAAAGGACACTATGAAGAGAGTAAAAAGACAAGACACAGATAAGAATAATATATCTGATGAGATTAATATCCAGAATATATAGACTCCTACAATAAAAATATCAAACACAAAAACTACACATAATTAAAAGTGAACAAATGACTTGAATAGACATTTCTCCAAAGAAGATATACAAATAACCAGTAAGCACGTGAAAATAGCCTAATATCCTAATAAATCTTGAGAAAATGCAAATCAAAGCCTCAATTAAAAAATCTCCAACAAAAATGATACAGGTGCACTTATATACAAGACAGAACTAGATCCACAGATATAGGAAACAAACTTATGGTTACCAAAGGGGGAAGGGGGTGGGGAGGGATAAATTAGGATTTTGGATTAACATATACATACATATAAAACAGATAATCAAAAAGGATCAGGGAACTCAATATTCTGTAATAACCTATGTGAGAAAGGAATCTGAAAAAAGATTAGATCTTTGTATACATCTGACAGTCACTTTGCTGTCTGTACACCTGAAGCTAGGACAACATTGTAAATCAAGTATAATACATTCACAGTGTTGTGCAGATAGCACCACTATCCATCTCCACAACTTCTTTTATCAGCTCATACTGAAACTATAGCCATTAAACAACCTCCCCACCCCCCAACTCTCAGCGCCTGGTAACCTCTGTTCTACTTTCTATCTCCATGAACTTCACTCTTTTAGGTACCTCATATAAGCAGAATCACACAGCACTCATCTTTTTCGTGCCACTTATTTCGCTTAACATACTGGCCTCAGTGTTCTTCCATGCTATGGCATCACTTAGTCATCTCAATGTGCTGTAACCAAATACACCAGACTGGTGGCTTAAGCAACAGAAGTTTATTTTTCACAAATCCTGGGGCTGAAAGTCTGAGATCAGAGTGCTTGAATGGTCAGGTTCACTTCCTGGCTGGGCAGATAGCCACCTTCTTGTGTCCCTGTATGACAGAGAGAGAGCTCCTGTGTCTTTGTCTTCTTCAGCTTAGTTCAGTTCAGTCCCTCAGTCATGTCTGACTCTTTGTGACCCCATGAATTGCAGCACACCAGGCCTCCCTGTCCATCACCGACTCCCGGAGTTCACTCAGACTCACGTCCGTTGAGTCCGTGATGCCATCCAGCCATCTCATCCTCGGTCGTCCCCTTCTCCTCCTGCCCCCAATCCCTCCCAGCATCAGGGTCTTTTCCAATGAGTCAACTCTTCGCATGAGGTGGCCAAAGTACTGGAGCTTCAGCTTTAGCATCATTCCTTCCAAAGCAATCCCAGGGCTGATCTCCTTCAGAATGGACTGGTTGGATCTCCTTGCAGTCCAAGGGACTCTCAAGAGTCTTCTCCAACACCACAGTTCAAAAGCATCAATTCTTCAGCGCTCAGCCTTCTTCACAGTCCAACTCTCACATCCATACATGACCACAGGAAAAACCATAGCCTTGACTAGACGGACCTTTGTTGGCAAAGTAATGTCTCTGCTTTTGAATATACTATCTTATAAGGGCCCTAATCTCATCATGAGGTTCTCACCCTTATGACCTCATCGAAACCTAATTATCTCTCAAAAGCCCTATCTCCAACTACCATCATGCTAGGGGTTAGGCCTTTAACATTTAAGTTTGGGGGTGGGGACATACTTAGTCCACAGCAGAGCACATATCAGAGTTTAATTCCTTTTCAAAGCTGATAATATTTCATTTCATATATACATACAACCTTTTATTTATCCATTCGTCAATGGACTTTTGCTTTTTTCTGTCTTTCCGCTGTTATGAATAATGCTGCTATGAACATTGGAGTAAAGTATCTGGTTGAGTCCCTGCCTTCAGTTCTTTTCAGTGAATATCTAGAAGCAGAATTGCTGGATTATAATGTCATTCTGTAGTTAATTTTTAAGGAACTTCCACACTATTTTTCACAGCAGTTGCATCATTTTATATTCCCACTAGCAATGTACAAGTTTTGCACATCTCCACCAACACTTGTTGTCCTCCTTTTAAAAAAGAACCACCCTATTAGATGTGAAGTGGTATCTCATTGTGATTTTGATGTGTATTTCCCTAATGACAATAATGTCAACCCACTCCAGTACTCTTGCCTGGAGAATCCCAGGGACAGAGGAGCCTAGTGGGCTGCCGTCTATGCGGTCGGACATGACTGAAGTGACTTAGCAGCAGCAATGACAATAATGTTGAATATCTTTTCATATATTTATTGGCAATTTGAATATATTTCTTGGAAAAGATGCCTTTGCCTACTTTTAAAATTGTGACTTTTAAAAATTATATTGAGTTGAAAGAGATATTTATATATTATAGATACAAGGCTCTCATCAGATATATGATTTGTAACTGTTTTCTCCCATTCTGTGGGCTGTCCTTTCACTTTTGATGGTGCCTTTTGGAGCAAAAGGTTTTAATTTTGATGACACTGAATTTATCTATTTTTTTCTTTTGTTGCTTACACATTTTGTCATATCCAAGAATCCACTGCCAAACTCAAGAGCATGAAGATTTGCTTCTATGCTTTCTTATAGGAGTTTTATAGCTTTTAGCTCTTATATTTAGGACTTTTATACATTTTGAGCTAATTTTGTCTACTCTGTGGGGCTAGGAATCATTATTTTGTACGTGGCTTTCTAATTCTCCCAGCACCACCGGAGGGCTTATCTCTGGACTCTCCACGCTATCCAATGGTCTTTATGTCTGTCTTTGTGGCAGTACCATACTATTTTGATTACTATGGCTTCATGAATTTTGAAAATAAGAATGTGAGTCTTTCCATTTTGTTCTACTTTTTCAAATTGTTTTGACTATTCTGAGTCCTATGAAATTCTGTACAAATTTTAGGATAAGCTTCTTAATTTTTACAAATAACCCCAGTTGGAATTCTGATAAGGATAGTGTTGAGTCTTTAGACCCATTTGTGGGATATTGCTATCTTAATAGCAATCTTAATCTGAGAAGGCAATGGCACCCCACCCCAGTACTCTTGCCTGGAAAATCCCATGGACGGAGGAGCCTGGTGGGCTGCAGTCCATGGGATTGCACAGAGTCGGATACGACTGAGCGACTTCACTTTCACTTTTCACTTTCATGCATTGGAGAAGGAAATGGCAACCCACTCCAGTGTTCTTGCCTGGAGAATCCCAGGGACGGGGGAGCCTAGTGGGCTGCCGTCTATGGGGTTGCACAGAGTTGGACACGACTGAAGTGACTTAGCAGCAGCATCAGCTATCTTAATAATATTAGAATAATATTAGTTCTTCCAATCCATAAGCAATGGGTGTCTTTCCATTTGTTTAGATCTTAATTACTTTTGACTATGTTTTATAGCTTAAAGAGTGTAAATTTTCACTTATTTTGTTAAATTTACTCCTGAGGGTATTCTATTCTATTGGTTACTTTTATAAATGAAGTGATTTTATTTCATTTTTGGATTGTTCATTACAAATGTCTAGAAATACAATTGATTTTATATACTGAGCTTATATCCTGCAACTTTGCTGAAGTTGTTTAGTAGTTTAATTGTTTTTAGTTGATTTTCTATATACAAGAGCATGTCATCTATGAATTGGTATAGTTTTACTTCTTTCAGTTTGGATATCTTTATTCATTTTTCTTGCCTAATTTCACAGACCAGAACTTCCAGTAAAATTCTGAATAGAACTGGTGGCAGTGGGTATCCTTGTCTTGTTCTGGGTGTTGGTAGTGAAAACATTCTTTACGATATTACCTACTGGTTTTTCAGAGATACAGTTTATTAAGTTGAGGAAGTTCCCTTCCCAATTGGTAAAAGTTTTTATCATGAAGTTTGTTGAATTTTGTCAGATTTTTTTCTGTGTTTATTGAGATGAGGTATTACATTCAGTTCAGTTCAGTCACTCAGTTGTGTCTGACTCTTTGCAACCCCATGGACTGCAGCACACCAGGCTTCCCTGTCCATCACCAACTCCCCGAGCTTGCTCAAACTCATGTCCATTGAGTTGGTGGTGCCATCCAACCATCTCATCCTCTATTGTCCCTTTCTCCTCCTGCCTTCAATCTTTCCCAGCATCAGGGCCTTTTCCAAGGAGTTACTTCTTCACATTAGGTGGCCAAAGTATTGGAGTTTCAGCTTCAGCCTGTCTTCCAATGAATGTTCAGGATTGATTCCTTTAGGATTGACTGGTTTGATCACTTTACAGTCCAGGAGTTTTCTCCAACACCACAGTTCAAAAGCATCGATTCTTCAGTGCTCAGCTTTCTTCACATCCATACATGACTACAGGAAAAACCAGAGCTTTGACTGGACAGATCTTTGTTGGCAAGTAATGTCTCTGCTTTTTAATATGCTGCTAGGTTTGTCATAGCTTTCCTTCCAAGGAGCAAGTGTCTTTAATTTCTGGCTGCAGTCACAATCTGCAGTGATGTTGGAGCTCAAAAGAATAGTCTGTCACTGTTTCCATTGTTTCCCCATCAATTTGCCATGAAATGATGTGACCGGATGTCGTGATCTTCGTTCTTTGAATGTTTCATTTTAAGCCAGCTTTTTCATTCTCTTTCACATTCATCAAGAGGCTCTTCAGTTCCACTTCGCCTTCTGCCATAAAGGTGGTGTCATCTGCATATCTGAGGTTACTGACATTTCTCCCAGCAATCTTGATTCCAGCTTATGCTTCGTCCAGCTTGACATTTTGCATGATATACTCTGCATATATATTAAATAAGTGGGTGGACAATATACAGCCCTGACATACTCCTTCCCCAATTTTAAACCAGTCTGTTGTTCCATGTCCAGTTCTAACTATTGATTCTTGACCTGAATACAGATTTCTCAGGAGGCAGGTAACGTGGTCTGGTATTCCGCTCTCTTGAAGAATTTTCCAGTTTTTTGTGATCCACTTGGTCAAAGTCTTTGGCATAGTCAATAAAGCAGAAATAGATGTTTTTCTGGAACTCTCTTGCTTTTTCTATGATCCAGTGGATGGTGGCTATTTGATCTCTGGTTCCTCTGCCTTTTCTAAATCCAGCTTGAACATCTAGAAGTTCATGGTTCACATACTGTTGAAGCCTGGCTTGGAGAATTTTGAGCATTACTTTGCTAGCATGTGAGATGAGTGCAATTATGCAGTACTTTGAACATTCTTTGGCATTGCCCTTCTTTGGGATTGAAATGAAAACTGACCTCTTCTAGTCTGTGGCCACTGCTGAGTTTTCCAAATTTGCTGGCATATTGAGTGCAGCACTTTCACAGCATCATCTTTTAGGATTTGAAACAGCTCAACTGGAATTCCATTACCTCCATGAGCTTTGTTCGGAGTGATGCTTCCCAAGGAGTGCTTGAGTTCACATTCCAGGATGTCTGGCTCTAGGTGAGTGATCACACCATCATGGTTATCTGGGTCATGAAGATCTTTTTTTGTGTAGTTTTTTTGTGTATTCTTGCCACCTCTTCTTAATCTCTTTTGCTTCTGTTAGGTCCATACCAATTATGTCCTTTATTATGCCCATCTTTGCATTAAAATTTCCCTTGGTATCTTTAATTTTCTTGAACAGATCTCTAGTCTTTCCCATTCTATAGTTTTCCTCTATTTCTCTGCATTGGTCACTGAGGAAGGCTTTCTTATCTCTCCTTGCTATTCTTTGGAACTCTATATTCAGATGAGTATATCTTTCCTTTTCTCCTTTGCCTTTAGCTTCTCTTCTTTTCTCAATTGTTTGTAAGGCCTCCTCAGACAACCATTATACCTTTTTGCATTTCTTTTTCTTGGCAATGGTCTTGATCCCTGCCTCCTGTACAATGTCACGAGCCTCTGTCCATAGAGTTCTTCAAGTACTCTATCAGATCTAATCCCTTGAATCTAATTGTCATTTCCAGTGTATAATCGAAAGGGATTTGATTTAGGTCCTATCCAAATGGTCTAGTGGTTTTCTCTACTTTCTTCAATTTAAGTCTGAATTTGGCAATAAGGAGCTCATGATCTGAGCCACAGTCAGTTCTCAGTCTTGTTTTTGCTGACTGTATAGAGCTTCTCCATCTTTGGCTGCAAAGAATATAATCAATCTGATTTTGGTGTTGACTATCTGGTGATGTCCATGTGTAGAGTCTTTTGTGTTATTGAAAGAGGGTGTTTGCTATAACCAGTGCATTCTCTTGGCAAAACTCTGTTAACCTTTGCCCTGCTTCATATTATACTCTAAGGCCAAATTTGCCTGTTTTCCAGGTGTCTCTTGACTTCCTACTTTTTCATTCCAGTCCTCTATCATGAAAAGGGCATCTTTTTTGGGTGTTAGTTCTAAAAGTGTCGGGGGCCAGCGTGAGGAATCCCACCCGTGACAGGGTCACGTGGCAGACTCAGATGGCAAGGCAATTTAAGTCTTTGGGCTTCCCCCTGGTTTTTCCTGAGCATGTACCCCAAAAAATAAGAATCTGCCTGCTTTCCACTCTTCTGACTTTCTCTGGAAAAAGTTAGTTCAGGGCTTTAGTCTTCTGCATTTGAAAGGAGTGTTTCAGCTCAACCCCCTTTGATAACGCTCTAACTTAAATGCTCTAACTTGCCTAACAGGTTCCCCGGCCTTTTACAAGCTTGTGAATTGCTTACAACCCCACAACTGTGAGGGGCACAAAGCTTGAGTATCTTAAAGTTACAAAACCTTTTCTAAGAGTTAAAAATCCTATTGGTGACAGGATTTCACTTTTGACTACATGATTGCTGCCAGACCTCCTTATTCTTTAGGCACCTGAGAGGATGTTAATCAATGTAAACGGGATATGGAAAAAGATATATAGTAGTTTTGATGTTAGCAACACTAGACTTTTGAGTTAATTAACACAAATAAGTCTTCTGGTTAACAAACCCTTATCAGAAAAGAGCCGTAAAATGTTAATCAGCCTTTTGGCCAGAAGATGATGTAAATCACCTAAGGCCTGTGTATACAACTAGATATGCAGAGAGAAAAGCCTGGTTTTTGATGAAAGTTTGGGCTGCTAACACTGCATAACTTTGTATTAGTCATTAATGTTTATGTATAAAAGGCCATATGAATAATAAAGGTTGGACCAGTTTCTCGGATGACTCTCTCTCTCGAACTAGCTTCTTTGAAAAAGAGATCTGGCTCCCCCCATGTCTCTTTGTCTCTCTCCTCTCTTACTCTAATTTCAGGCTGAATTCGCATCTGGAACGGGGAGGCTCACCACGTCTACTTACTTGCCCTGGCTTCTAAGATCTGCGAGAAAAGGGCCCACTGTGGGGCACCTTTAGAGACTCAAGCAGACGCCCGTGGCCCCACATAGATGGTGCAAATTTCTTGTCTTGAGATTTTATTGTCTTTCCCCGTAAACCAAGTTATTCAGCCTCCTTTTTTCCACTAATTTTCCTACTACATTATTCTATCCTGAGCTATCCTATCCTATTCTATATCTAAATAAATACTTCTGTCCAAAACAGCCTACGCCGTCCCCGCTTTGAATATCCCTGGATCCACTGGGGCTGGATCCCGGCATAAAAGGTCTTGTAGGTCTTCATAGAACCATTCAACTTCAGCTTCTTTAGCATTACTGGTTGGAGGATAGACTTGGATTACTGTGATGTTGAATTGTTTGCCTTGGAAATGAACAGAGATCATTCTGTCGTTTTTGAAACTGCATACAAGTACTGCATTTCAGACTCTTTTGTTGACTATGATGGCTACTCCGTTTCTTCTAAGGGATTCTTGCCCACAGTAGTAGATATAATGGTCATCTGAAATAAATTCGCCCATTCTAGTCCATTTTAGTTCACTGATTCCTTAAATGCTGAAATTAATTTCTCATTTGACCACTTCCAATTTACCTTAATTCATGGGCCTAACATTACAGGTTCCTATACAATATTGTTCTTTACAGCATCGGACTTGACTGCCATCCCCAGTCACATCCACAACTGGGTGTTGTTTTTGCTTTGCCTCCAGCTCTTCATTCTTTCTGGAGTTATTTCTCCACTCTTCTCCAGTAGCATATTTTGTACCTAGTGACCTAGAGAGTTCATCTTTCAGTATCATATCTTTTTGCCTTTTCATACCATTCATGGGGTCTCAAGGCAAGAATACTGCAGTGCTTTGCCATTGCCTTCTCCAGTGGACCACGTTTTGTCAGAAATCTCCACCCTGACCTGTCTGTCTTGGGTGGCCCTACAGGGCATGGCTAATATTTTCATTGAGTTAGACAAGGCTGTGGTCCACGTGATCAGTTTGGTTGTTTTTTTGTGATTGTGGTTTTCATTCGTCTGCCCTCTAAGGGATAAAGATAAGAGGCTTATGGAAGCTTCCTGATGGGAGAGACTGACTGAGAGGGAAACTGGGTCTTATTCTGATGGCCAGGGCCATGCTCAGTAAATCTTTAATCCAGCTTTCTGTTGATGGGCAGAGCTGTGTTCCCTCTGTTGTTCGACCTGAGACCAAAGTATGGTAGGGGTAATGAAGATCCTGGCGACCTCCTTCAAAAGGTCTTGTGCACGCACTCTTGTGTTCAGTGCCCCTGACCCTGCAGCAGGCCACTGTTGACCCACGCCTCTGCTAGAGACTCCTGGACACTCATAGACAAGTCTGGGTCAGTCTCTTGTGGGGTACTGATCCTTCCTCCTGGGTCCTGGAGCACCAAGGTTTTGTTTGTGCCCTCTGAGAATCTGTTTCCCCATCCTGTGTAAGTTCTGTAATCAAATCCCACTGGCTTCCAAAGTCAAACTCCCTGGGGGTTCTCAGTCCCTTTCCCCGATCCCCAGGTTGGGAAATCTGTTGTGGGTCCTAGAAATTTCTTAACAGTGCAAGAATTTATTTGGTATAATTGTTCTGCTGTTTGTGGATCATCTGCTTGGTGGCTCTATGGTGGGGTGAATGTACTACATTAATTGATTTTTGAAACTATCCTTGCATTCCTGAGATAAATCCCATATAATCATGGAATATAAATCTTTTTATATTTTTCTGAATTTAGTTTGCAGGTATTTTGTTGGGGATTTTTCCATGTATATTCATAAGAGGTATTGACTTGCAGTTTTTTCTCTTGCAGTGTCTTTGTTTGGTTTTGCTATAAGGGTAATATTGGCTTCATATGACAGCAGTATTTATTATGAGTAAATAAAGCCACATTTACAATGTCCTTATCAAATAATATGAAATATGTTTTTTGTTGGTTAAGGAAACAGTTATTTAATGTATTAATTAGGATCGCAAGTCATAGATTCAATAGTCATGAAACACATTTTTAATAAAACTTAAAACAAAGGAAGGTTGATAATCAGCAAAGCAGGGAAGAATGTAAAATTATCCAATTGCAGAAATAATACTTGTTACTGAATAAAACCTGATGGATACAGAAAGAAGAGAATTCTATTACCAGAGATTACTACTATTAACATTTTCACATATTTGCATATATATTCACATATACATACATAGAAAATATGAACATATTCTATGTACTACAGTTTAAAATACACTTTTACTTTCAGCAATTTTATACATGAATGGAGTTGTATCTGTTAGGATACTTTAGGGAACATGAAAGAGGAAGTCTTCCTTGGGCTGGCATACTTAGAAAATGTATTAGTTCACATGTTGAAAGTCAGAGTGAGGACAGTCTTCCAGCTGAGTGACTCAGGTGTTCAGAGACCCTAGATTCTTCCTGTTTCTCTGCTTTGGCAGCCACAGTGTCAGCTTTGGATTAAGATGGCACTGGGTGCTGTTTCTTTGCCCATATGGTTGGAGAAACTGTCACTCAGTGGTAACCCCATCTTTCATGTCAAGAAGGACCTTCCCAGCAGAATGGGAAAGCTTTTCCTGTTCTGGAGCCAGTCACTGGGTATTAGTCAAGACTACTCCTTGAGCTTTGGTTAACTTTCCCAGCTTCCCTCAACTGCTTTTTCAGGGGGCTCAATGAGTTGGGGAGTAGCTTTTGGCAAGTCTATTACTTTGATTTGAAAAAAATCAAATAGTGCTTACAAGTGTACATAGAAAAACCAGCAAGCTGCTGATTCATTCTGACCCATCCAGAGAAGCAAATGTTGATATTTTTAAATTCTTTAAGCTATTCCTTCCAGTATTCCCCTCCAAATCTCTCAAGAATACCCTTCTATATTGCATTTCTTGATAATTGTGCTTGCATATTTGGCTCCCCTACAGAATTACCCTGTGTCTGCTCACATCCTCTCTCACATCACTGAATATAGTAGCTGTAGCGGACTAAATTGTGTCCCTTCCCCCACCCCCATGCAATTCACATGTGGAAACTCTCATCCTCAATGTTATTGTATTTATTTATTGTTTTTTTTGATTTTTGGCCATGCCCCATGGCATGTGGGATTTTAGTTCCCCAACCAGGGGTTGCATGCGAAGAACAGAGTCTTAACCACTGGATAGCCAGGGAAATCCCAATGTGACTGTATTTAGAAATAGGGCCTTAAAGAAGTAATTCAGGTTATATGAGTCATGAGAGTGGGCTCTAATCCTGTGTTACCAGTGTCCTAAGAAGAGGGAGAGACACAAGGTACATGCATCCACAGAGAAGATGCCGAGTTGGGGACACTTCAGGAAGTCAGCTTTGGGTCTCAGGAAGATGGTCTCACCAAACCCCAACCATGTCAGCACTTTGATCTTGCACTTCCAGCCTTCAGAACTGTGAGAAAATACATTTTTATAGATCAACTCTGGGATTTCTTTGGAAGGAATGATGCTAAAACTGAAGCTCCAGTACTTTGGGCACCTTATGCGAAGAGTTGACTCATTGGAAAAGACCCTGATGCTGGGAGGGATTGGGGGCAGGAGGAGAAAGGGACGACCGAGGATGAGATGGCTGGATGGCATCACAGACTCAATGGACGTGAGTCTGAGTGAACTCAAAGATGGTCTCACCAGACCCCAACCATGTCAGCACTTTGATCTTGCACTTCCAGCCTTCAGAACTGTGAGAAAATACATTTTTATTGTTTAAGCTGCACTATTTGTGGTGTTTATTATGATATCCCTAGCAGATGAACATAGTAGCTTAACTATTGATATTTGGATAAAACAAGAGTTTACTTCAGAAACAAGCTATGTGTTACAAGTTTCTTCCTTGTTGCAATAAGCTATTTTAAACAGCAATAGCTTTCTCATTCTCATTTGTTTAGTTTTCTGTGCATTAATTTTGCCACAAGTGGTCCAGGAGCTCTGCTGAGTGCCTTTCTGTCATTGTCTGGACATCTGAGTTTTGCCCCTCATCCCTGCATCCTCGAGGCTGGCCTCCGGCCCGGCTGAGGCGGCTCCAGAGCAGAGCTGCCCGCCAGTCTGCCACGTGAGACCCCTCTTTGCCTCTCTGCTGTTGGAGCCTCATGTCCTGGATACCAGGGCTTCCTCTCTCTGGGATTCTTCCCCTGTTCTGCCAAAAGACATCCTTCCTAAGAAAATTCTTTTTCATGGGAGGTATTTTTGAGTGACTCTGTGCCTGAAGATGTTTTAATTTTGCCCTGACACTTGATAATATTTGGCTCAATATGGAATTTGAAGCTGGGAGTAATTTTTCTGCATTTTGTTGAACATGTTAAAATTATTTCCACTTTTTTTCATATTATGCATACTCCACTGAGTGCTAAGTTTTTTTAAACAGCTAAATTTGTATCTCTAGGATAAATCCCTAAAATGGTCAAAAATTTTGAACATTTTTTAAGGTTTAAAAACAATATATGTTGCAAAATGCCTGTGAGACCAGCAGAATATGCCAGTGAGTGCATGGGTGTTATTTATGCACGTATTTCTGTGCCTGGTTTTTTTTTTGCATCATCAGCAGTCCTGGATATCAGCACTTAAAAAAATTGCTTGCTACTTTGATAAAGGAAATAAGGACATAATCTTTTAGAGGGCTGGCCCTGGTGACCCTGGGAGGGTGGGGCTAGTGATGGGAAGTGAATAAAGATGTAAGGCAGGATGCTGGGTCATCTTCCGCTTCCTTGCCTACAGTGAACCTCCGGCCCGGTTGAGGCGGCTCCAGAGCAGAGCTGCCCGCCAGTCTGCCACGTGAGACCCCTCTTTGTCTCTCTGCTGTTGGAGCCTCGTGTCCTGGATACCAGGGCTTCCTCTCTCTGGGATTCCTCCCCTGTTCTGCCAAAAGACATCCTTCCTAAGAAAATTCTTTTTCATGGGAGGTATTTTTGAGTGACTCTGTGCCTGAAGATGTTTTAATTTTGCCCTGACACTTGATAATATTTGGCTCAATATGGAATTTGAGGCTGGGAGTAATTTTTCTGCATTTTGTTGAACATGTTAAAATTATTTCCACTTTTTTTCATATTATGCATACTCCACTGAGTGCTAACTTTTTTTAAACAGCTAAATTTGTATCTCTAGGATAAATCCCTAAAATGGTCAAAAATTTTGAACATTTTTTAAGATTTAAAAACAATATATGTTGCAAAATGCCTGTGGGACCAGCAGAATATGCCAGTGAGTGCATGTGTGTTATTTATGCACGTATTTCTGTGCCTGGTTTTTTTGGCATCGTCAGCAGTCCTGGATATCAGCACTTTAAAAAATTGCTTGCTACTTTGATAAAGGAAATAAGGAAAAAACAATATATGTTGCAAAATGCCTGTGGGACCAGCAGAATATGCCAGTGAGTGCATGTGTGTTATTTATGCACGTATTTCTGTGCCTGGTTTTTTTGGCATCGTCAGCAGTCCTGGATATCAGCACTTTAAAAAATTGCTTGCTACTTTGATAAAGGAAATAAGGACATAATCTTTTAGAGGGCTGGCTCTGGTGACCCTGGGAAGGTGGGGCTAGTGATGGGAAGTGAATAAAGATGTAAGGCAGGATGCTGGGTCATCTTCCGCTTCCTTGCCTACAGTGGAAACCACTGAGAGAGCCGCTTATGAGTTGGACAGAGTTGGCAGTTTCTCTAGGATTAGTGGGTGGACTGACATCTTTGTTGGCCCAAGGCTTGCCTGAATGTGGGAAAGATTAAGTACCCCGAGGCACCCTCCCCCAGATCCATCCCGAGCCCCCTCAACTTCCTGCCCACAGTCCTTTAGTGCAAATGTAAATACCCTCGAGAGTGTGGGAATTAAACTGAGCTCCAAACATGGAGGAATTCCATGTGTAAAGTTACCCCCTGCCCCTCCCTGGCTATGGTGTCCTGGCCCAGGCATCGTGGCAACAGCTATGGAAAAGAAATCTGCTCTGAACATTCACAGATGAGCCTTTGTATGAAACAGGCATTCATTCCTCTTGGGTACATATTTAGGACTAGAAAGACTGGATCACATGGAAGGTGTATGTTTAACTTTTTAAGATACTGTCAAACTGGTTCCAAAATGATTTTCCCATGTTTTATTTCCACCAGCAGGGTATAAACTTCCAGTTTCACTGTATCATTGCAAATACCTGGTATGAAGTCAATCTTTTATAATTTTAGCTTATTCTGGTGAGTGTGTATTTGTTTCACTGAGGTTTTAATCATTTCTCTAATACTAGTGATGCTGAATATTTTTTCATGTGCTTGCTTGCTATCTGTTTATCTTCTTTGGTGAAGTATCTATTCAAATATTTTGTCCATTTTTTAAATTGAGCTGTTTGTATTCATATTAAGTTCTAAGAATTATTTATGGATTCCAGACACAAATCCTTTGTCAAATATGTTTTGCAAATATTTTATTCCCACTTGTGGCTTACTTTTTATTTTTGTAATTGTTTTTAGCTTTAAAAAAACCTTTTAGGGACTTCCCTGATGTTCCAGCGGCTAAACTTTCTTGCTCCCAAGGCAGGGAGGCCAGGTTCAATCCCAGGTCAGCGAACTAGATCCCACATGCCACAATGAAGACCTAATGCAGCCAGATAAATAAATAAATATTTTTTAAAACTTATAATTAAAAAATAACTGTAGACTTTACAGGAAGTTGCAAAAATGGAACCAACAGTCCCATTTACCCTTCCTCCACCTTCTGCATTATATATGTGGTGTATGTGTGTGTTTGTGTGTAATTCTCTGGAGTTCAATCTAGGTCATTTACTAGGATTATATAACCATAACCACAACCAAGATTATGAAAAAATGTCCTGTCTTATCTTTAAGCCTTGTTCTTATTTCCAACTCTCATTTTCATCCTGCCCAATCCTTCAGCAACCATTAATCTCTTCTTCATTTCTATAGTTTATTTTCAAAATGTTATACAATGTCCTATAGAAAGTGGAGTCACACGTACATAACATTTTGATATCAACTCTTTTCTACTAAGCATAAGTCCCTTGAGATCCATGTAAGTTTTTGTGTACTTTTTGTTTTTTGTTGTTAAATCACTAAGTCGTGTCCAACTGTTTTGAGAGCGCATGGACTGTAACCTGCCAGAGACCTCTGTCCATGGGATTTCTGAGGCAAGAAAACTGGAGTGGGTTGCCGTTTCCTTCTCCAGAGGATTTTCCTGACCCAGGGATCGAATCCATGTCTCCTGCACTGTAGGTGGATTCTTTACCGCTGAGCCATAGGAAAAGCCTAGTATTAATAGTTCGCAATATTTTTTAATAGCTGAATAGTATTCCATTGTATGGATGCACCAGAAAATTTTTTAAAAACCATTCACCAATGGAAGGGAATTTTGGTTGTTTTCAGATTTGGGCTTTTATGAATAAAGCTGGATGATCATTTACATATAGGTTTCTGCGTGAATACATTTTCATTTATTTGGGATAAATGTCCAAGAGTACAATTGCTAGATAGTTTTGCAAATACTGTTTAGGCTTATTAAAAATATCATACTATTTTCAATACTGGCTGTACCATTTCATGTTCCCATCAGAACTATGTAACAGATCCAGAGTCTTGGTTTCCTCAGTAGTTTTTGGTGTAGTCACTATTTTTACATTTAGTCATTCTAACAAATGTATAGTGATATTTTATTGTGGTCTTAATTTGTGTTTCCACAGTGGTTAATATGTCAAGCATCTTTTTGCATGATTTTCAATTTGTATCTCCCCTGTTCACATTATCTGTCCATTTTCTAACTGTTGTTGTTCTCTGTTTTTTACTGTTGAATTTTTAATTAGTTATATGTTTTAAACACAAGTCCTTTGTAGGATAATTGGTTCAAATGTTTTCTCTCAGATTGTAGTTTGTCTTTTCATCCCCTTAACAGCTTCTTTTATGGAACAAAGTTTTAATTTTGATGAAGTTCAATTTATCCAGGTCTTCTTTGTCTAGGAACTCTTTGCTTAGCTTGAGGTCTTGAAGATTTTCTCTTATGTTTCTTCCTAAATTTTTGAAATAGTTTAACATTTAATATTTAAACCCATGTCCATTAGGATTAAATCATTTGTAAGATGTGAGACAATTATTTAAAGGATGCTTGCTTCTTGGAAGAAAAGCTATGACCAACCTAGACAGCATATTAAAAGCAGAGATATCACTTTGCTGACAAAGTTCCATCAAGTCTAAGTTATGGTTTTTCCAGTAGTCATGTATGGATGTGAGAGTTAGACCATAAAGAAGGCTGAGCACCAAAGAATTGATGCTTTTGAACTGTGGTGTTGGAGAAGACTCTTGAGAGTCCCTTGGACTGCAAGGAGATCAAACCAGTCAATCCTAAAGGAAATCAGTCCTGAATATTCATTGGAAGGACTGTTGCTCCAATATTTTGGCCACCTGATGTGAAGGACTGGCCATTAGAAAAGACCCTGATGTTGGGACAGATTGAAGGCAGGAGGAGAAGGGGACGACAGAGGATGAAGATATGGATGGCATCGTCAACTCGATACACGTGAGTTTGAGCAATCTCCGGGGGTTGGTGATAGACACGGAAGCCTGGCGTGCTGCAAACCATGGGGTTGCCAAGAGTTGGACACGACTGAGCAACTGAGTAACAACAAGATGTGAGATTTGGGTCGATGTTCATGTTTTTGCCAATGGATGTCCAATTGTTCAGCACCATTTGCTGAAAGATGTATCCTTCCTCTGCTGAATTGGTTTGCAGTTTTGTCAAAAGTCACTTGGGAGAATTGCTGAGTCTGCCCCCCTGCCAACACCACTCAGTCTGGATTAGTGTAGCTGCAGTTTTGGCATCAAGTAGGTGGTTCCTCTCTCTGTTTTTTTTTTTTTTTTTTGTTTGTTTGTTTGTTTGTTTTTCAAATGATTTTAGCTATTCCTGTTCTTTTAATTTTCCATGTAAATTTTAAAATGACCTTTACAGCAACCAAAATAAAATATTTCTGGCATTTAGGTTAATCTTGTCTAGGGAGAAATATCAGGGAGAACTGACAACTTTACCATGTAAATCTTCTAATTCATGAACGTAAAATATCTCTCTATTTGCCATAAGCCTCTTTGACTTCTGTCATCAGTTTTGTATTCTTCAGCATACAAGTCCTATGTGTTTTGTTATATTTGTAACATACTTAATTTTTTGAAGAAATTGTAAATGGTTTTCTGTTTTTAACTCCGGTTTTCACCTGTTTGTTTGTTGCTAGTATATAGGGAATACAGTTGATTTATGAATGTTTATCTGGTATTCTGTAACCTTGCTAGATGCATTTATTGTAGGAATTTTATTTTTCATAGGATATCTATGTAGATAAACAAGTTGTCTGCAAATTCGGACCCTTTTATTTTTTCATTTCCAATATGTATGCCTTTTATTTTCTTTCTAGCTTTATTTTTCTGGCTAGAACTTCCAGAACTATGTTGCATAAGATTTAAGAGGGCAGATGTCTTATTGTTAAATCTGATGTTAGCTATAAGATTTTTTTGTAGATACTTTTTATCAAGTTGAGGATGTTCCCCTTTATTTCTAGTTTTCTGAGAGTTTTTTCTTGTCATGAAGTGGTGTTGAATTATTTAAAATTCTATTTGCTGCATCAATCAATATGATCAGGTAAGCTTTCTTTTTTAGCCTATTGATCAATTATATTTATTGATTTTCAAACATTGAACCAACCTGGCATCCCTGGAGTAAATCCTACTTGGTTCAGTTCAGTTCAGTCGCTCAGTCCGTCCAATTCTTTTGACCTCACGGATTGCAGCCTGCCATGCTTCCCTGTCCATCATCAGCTCCTGGAGCTTGCTCAAACTCATGTCCTTCGAGTCTGTGATGCCATCCAACCAACTCATTCTCTGTCATCTCCTTCTCCTGCCTTCAATCTTTCCCAGCATCAGGGTCAGTTCTTCCATGAGTCACTTATTTGCATCAACTGGCCAAAGTATTGGAGCTTCAGCTTCAGCAGCAGTCCTTCCAATGAATATTCAGGACTGATTTCCTTTAGGATTGACTGGTTTGATCTCCTTGCTGTCCAAGGGACTCTCAAGAGTCTTCTCCAACACCACAGTTCAAAAGCATCAATTCTTTGGTGCTCAGCCTTCTTTATGGTCTAACTCTCATATCCATACATGACTGCTGGAAAAACCATAGCTTTGACTAGATGGACGTTTGCTGGCAAAGTAACAGCTCTGCTTTTTAATATGCTGTCTAGGTTGGTCATAACTTTTCTTCCAAGGAGCAAGTGTCTTTTAATTTCATGGCTGCAGTCACCATCTGCAGTGCTTTTGGAGCCCCCCAAAATAAAGTCTGACACTGTTTCCACTGTTTCCCCATCTATTTCCCATGAAGTGATGGGACCAGATGCCATGATTTTCGTTTTCTGAATGCTGAGCTTTAAGCCAACTTTTTCACTCTCCTCTTTCACCTTCATCAAGAGGCTCTTTAGTTCCTCTTCACTTTCTGCCATAAGGGTGTTATCTGCAAATCTGTGGTAATTGATATTTCTCCTGACACTCTTGATTCCAGCTTGTGCTTCATCCAGCCCAGCATTTCGAATGATGTACTCTGCATATAAGTTAAATAAGCAGAGTGACAGTATACAATCTTGACATACCCCTTTCTTAATTTGTAGCCAGTCTGTTGTTCCATGTCCAGTTCTAACTGTTGCTTCTTGACCTACATACAAGTTTCTTGGGAGACAGGTAAGGTGGTCTGGTATTCCCTTCTCTTTAAGAATTTTCCACAGTTTTTTGTGATTACAGTCAAAGTCTTTGGTGTAGTCAATAAAGCAGAAGTAGATGTTTTTCTGGAACTCTCTTGCTTTTTCTGTGATCCAACAAATGGCAATTTGATCTCTGGTTTCTCTGCTTTTTCTAAATCCAGGATGAACATCTGGAAGTTCTCGGTTCATGTACGATTGATATTGTTCATTTTGATAATATTTTGTTGAAAAGTTTTGGATCTAAATCTGTGAGTGATATTGATCTATAGTTTTCTTTTTTTAGTATGGTTTTTGTCTGCTTTCAGTTTCAGGGCCTCATAAAATGAGTTGGAAAGTATTCCTTCCTCTTCTTTTTTCTAGAAGAGAACGTGTAGAATTAGTTCTTTAAATTGTTGATAGACTTCTCCAGGGAATCTATAGAAGCATGAAGATTTCTTTTCGGGGGGAAGCTTTTAATTTATAGATTCAATGTCTTTAATAGATAATAGAATTTATTCAAGTTATCTATTTCATTTTGGTTATGTTTAAGTAGTTTGTGACACTCTAGGAATTGGTGCAGTTCATCTACGTTGTTGGACTTATGTGTGTAGAGTTTTTATAATGCTTCCTTTTTATCCTTTTAATGGCTACAGGATCTGTAGCAATATCCCCTCCTTAATCCTGATATTGGTAACTTGCATCTTTTTAGTTTTATCAATTTAACTCAAGGTTTGTCAGTTTTATTAATCTTCTGAAGACTTGCTTTTTGCTTCATTGATTTTTCTCTTTTCCTCCCCTATTTTCTTTCTTTTTTTTGTTAAAAAGGGCACTTTTTATTTTTATTTTTTAGTTTGTTTTGCTTTACAATACTGTATTCATTTTGCTATACATCAACATGAATCAGCCATGAGTGTACATGAGCTCCCAATCCCGACCCCCACCTTCCCCCTCCTGCCCCACACCATCTCTTTGGATTATCCCTGTGCATCAGTCCCAAGCATCCTGCATCCCGCATTGAACCTAGATCAGCGATTCGTTTCACTTATGATATCATACATGTTACACTGCCACTCTCCCAATCATCCCTATTTCCAATTTCATCAATTTCTGTTTTTATTCTTTCCTTCTTTCGTCTTGCTTTGGGTTTATTTTGCTCTTCTTTTCCTAGTTTCTTTAGGTAGGAACTAAGATTATTGATATGAACCTTTCCTCTTTCCTAATGTAAGCATTTCAGTTCAGTTCAGTTCAGTTGCTCAGTCATGTCCGACTCTTTGTGACCCCATGAATTGCAGCACACCAGGCCTCCTTGTCCATCACCAACTCCCGGAGTTCACTCAGACTCACGTCCATTGAGTCCGTGATGCCATCCAGCCATCTCATCCTCGGTCGTCCCCTTCTCCTCCTGCCCCCAATCCCTCCCAGCATCAGAGTCTTTCCAATGAGTCAACTCTTCGCATGATGTGGCCAAAGTACTGGAGCTTCAGCTTTAGCATCATTCCTTCCAAAGAAATCCCAGGGTTGATCTCCTTCAGAATGGACTGGTTGGATCTCCTCGCAGTCCAAGGCACTCTCAAGAGTCTTCTCCAGTTCAAAAGCATCAATTCTTTGGCACTCAGCCTTCTTCACAGTCCAACTCTCACATATATACATGACCACAGGAAAAACCATAGTCTTGACAAGACGGACCTTAGTCGGCAAAGTAATGTCTCTGCTTTTGATACTATGTATTTCCCTGTTAGCACTGCTTTAGCCATACCTCACCAATTTTTATATGTTGTATTTTATTTTTATTCAGTTCCATGTTTTTAAATTTCATTTGAGGCTGCTTCATTGACTCAACAATTGTTTAGAAGTCTGTAGTTTAGTTCCCAAGTACTTGGAGATTTTCCTGCTGTCTTTCCTGTTGTTATTGATTTTTAGTTTAATTCCTTTATGGTAAGGGGGTATATGCTATAGGACTTCAATTCTTTTAAATTTCTTGAGGTTTGCTCTATGATCCAGGATATGGTTAATCTTCGTGAATATACTGTGGACACCTGAAAAAAGAATGTGTGCTCTGCTGTTGTTGGCTTGAACGTTCTATAAATGTCAGTTAAATCCGTTTGATACTGTTGCTCAGTTTGTCCTTATCTTTACTGATTTCGTCTAGTCATTTTTTTTTTTTTTAGGCCACACCTCATGGCTTGTGGGATGTCAATTCCCCAATCAAGTTGAACCTAGGCCCTCAGCAGTGAAAGTGCAGAGTCCTAACCACTGGACTGCCTGTTTAGTTTTTTTTTTTTTTTTTTAATCAATTGCCAAAAGTGGGATGTTAAAGTCCCTAACTATGGTTGTGGATATTTCTGATTCTTTTTTCAACTCCATGTATTTCAAGATTCTGATGTTTGTGCTGTGCTGTGCTTAGTTGCTCACTTGTGTCAGACTCTTTGTGACCCACCAGGGTCCTCTGTCCATGGGATTCCCCAGGCAAGAATACTGCAGTGGGTTGTCATGCCCTCCTACAGGGGATCTTCCCAACCCAGGGATTGAACCGAGGTCTCCTGCATTGCAGGTGGATTCTTTACCATCTGAGCCACCAGGGAAGCCCTCTGATGTTTGGTGTATACATACTAAGAATCATTATATCTTCCTGATGAAATGATTCCTTTTAAATTTGTAATATTTCTCTTTGTCTCTGTTAAGTTTTTCTGCTAATGTTTGCATGATGTATCTTTTCTTATCTTTTACCTTTAAACCTACTTACATTGTCATGTTTCAAGTGAGTGTCTTGCAGATAGCATACAGTTGAATTGTGTTTTTTCCTTTTAATTAGAGTATAGCTGCTTTACAATGTTATGGTAGTTTCTGCTGGATAATGAAGTTTATCAGCTATCAGTTCAGTTCAGTCACTCAGTCGTGTCCGACTCTTTGTGACCCCATGAATCGCAGCACGCCAGGCCTCCGTGTCCCTCACCAACTTCCGGAGCTCACCCAGACTCACGTCCATCGAGTCGGTGGTGCCATCCAGCCATCCTCGGTCATCCCCTTCTCCTCCTGCCCCCAATCCCTCCCAGCATCAGAGTCTTTCCAATGAGTCAACTCATCCTCTGTCGTCCCCTTCTCCTCCTGCCCCTAATCCCTCCGAGCATCAGAGTCTTTTCCAATGAGTCAACTCTTCGCATGAGGTGGCCAAAGTACTGGAGTTTCAGTTTTAGCATCATTCCTTCCAAAGAAATCCCAAGGTTGATCTCCTTCAGAATGGACTGGTTGGATCTCCTTGCAGTCCAAGGAACTCTCAAGAGTCTTCTCCAACACCACAGTTCAAAAGCATCAATTCTTCGGCACTCAGCCTTCTTCACAGTCCAACTCTCACATCCATACATGACCACAGGAAAAACCATAGCCTTGACTAGAATAACTGTTGCTTCCTGACCTGCATACAGATTTCTCAAGAGGCAGGTCAGGTGGTCTGGTATTCCCATCTCTTTCTGAATTTTCCACAGTTTATTGTGATCCACACATTGAAAGGCTTTGGCATAGTCAATAAAGCAGAAATAGATGTTTTTCTGGAACTCTCTTGCTTTTTCCATGATCCAGCGGATGTTGGCAATTTGATCTCTGGTTCCTCTGCCTTTTCTAAAACCAGCTTGAACATCAGGGAGTTCACGGTTCGTGTATTGTTTAAGCCTGGCTTGGAGAATTTTGAGCATTACTTTACTAGCATGTGAGATGAGGGCAATTGTGCGGTAGTTTGAGCATTCTTTGGCATTGCCTTTCTTTGGAATTGGAATGAAAACTGACCTTTTCCAGTCCTGTGGCCACTGCTGAGTTTTCCAGATTTGCTGGCATATCGAGTGCAGCACTTTCACAGCACCAGCTTTCAGGATTTGAAACAGCTCAACTGGAATTCCATCACCTCCACTAGCTTTGTTCGTAGTGATGCTTTCTAAGGCCCACTTGACTTCACATTCTAAGATGTCTGGCTCTAGATAAGGATCTCAATATTTCCAATATTTCTAATATTTTTCTGTTTCTTGGTCCTCTGTTCCCTTTTTCATACATTTCTCTGGGTTATTTGAACATTTAGGGGGAGCTAAAATAGGATTTCATCATAGATTTAAGTCTCCATGTATACTTTTATTTGGTGGTTATTTTAGGTATAACAATATGTATACACAAATTACCAGAGGCCACTGCTGTTGATGTTTTTTTTTTACTACTGCAATAAAACCATAGAAAACTTACTTCCACTTGGGTTCTTTTACCTTCCTCATTTAAAAAATATAATTGTCTTAAGTATGCCCTCTCTGAAATGCATCAAAACCACAGTGAGGTACCATCTCACCCCAGTCAGAATGGCTGTTATCAAAATGTCTACAAACAATAAATGCTGGAGAGGGTGCAGAGAAAAGGAAACCCTCTTACATTGTTGGTGGGAATGAAAATTAGAACAGCCACTGTGGAGAACAGTGTGGAGAGTTCTTAAAAACTGGAAATAGAACTACCTTATGACCCAGCAATCCCACTGCTGGGCATACACACCGAGGAAACCAGAATTGAAAGAGACACGTGTACCCCAGTGTTCATCACAGCACTGTTTATAATAGCCAGGACATGGAAGCAACCTAGATGTCCATCAGCAGATGAATGGATAAGAAAGCTGTGGTACATATACACAATGGAGTATTACTCAGCCATTAAAAAGAATACATTTAAATCAATTCTAATGAGGTGGATGAAAATGGAGCATATTATAAATGTGGAGAACAGTGTGGAGAGTTCTTAAAAACTGGAAATAGAACTACCTTATGACCCAGCAATCCCACTGCTGGGCATACACACCGAGGAAACCAGAATTGAAAGAGACACGTGTACCCCAGTGTTCATCACAGCACTGTTTATAATAGCCAGGACATGGAAGCAACCTAGATGTCCATCAGCAGATGAATGGATAAGAAAGCTGTGGTACATATACACAATGGAGTATTACTCAGCCATTAAAAAGAATACATTTAAATCAATTCTAATGAGGTGGATGAAAATGGAGCATATTATAAAGAGTGAAGTAAGTCAGAAAGAAAAACACCAATACAGTATACTTACACATATATATGGAATTTAGACAGATATTAATGATGACCCTATATGCAAGGGAGCAAAAGAGACACAGATGTAAAGAATAGACTTTTGGACTCTGTGGGAGAGGGCAAAGGTGGGATGATTTGAGAGAATAGCACTGAAACATGTATATTATCATATGTGAAATAGATTGCCAGTCCAGGTTTGATGCATGAGACAGGGGCTCAGGGCTGGCGCGGTGGGATGACCCTGAGGGATGGGATGGGGAGGGAGGTGGGAGGAGGGTTCAGGATGGGGGACACATGTACACCCATGGCTGGTTCATGTCGTATGGCAAAAGTCACTACAATATTGTAAAGTAATTAGCCTCCAATTAAAATAAATTAGAACAAAAAACAAACAAAAAGTATTCCCTCTCTGTATATTGAGCATCATATCAAATCATGTTATAATTTTTACTTCAACCATCAAACACAACTTTTAAAAGTTATAAGGAGAATGATAAAATTATATTTAACCCCTCATTTTTTTCCTTCTCATTTCACTGTCCTGTCACTCTCTCTTGCTCCAAGATCCCTTCTGTTCTTATCTCCTTTCAGTGTAGAGAACATCTTTAGCCAGTTTTCTGGAGTAGACCCGCTGGTGACAAAGTCTCTCAGTGTTTGCTGCCTAAGAAAGACTTCATTTCTCCTCATTTCTAAAGGGCTTTTTTCATTGGATATAGTTTGGCACTGACAGCTCTTTTCTTTCAGCACTTGAAAATCTTGTGCCATTTACTTTTGGTCTCCTTGGATTCAAATGAGAAATCTGTTGTCATTTGAATAGTTTTTCTATATGTGACACATTCTTTCTTTCTAGGTGCTTTCAGAGCTTTTTCCTTTGTCTTTAGCTTTCAGAAGCTTGACTATGTCTTGGAGTAGATTTTTTTCAGTTTACCTTGTTTAGGGTTTGTTCAACATCTTGAATATATAAGTTTATGCTTTTCACCAAATTTAGAAGTATTCAGCCATGATTTCTTCAAAAAATTTTTTTCCGTTTCACACTTTCTCCTCCCTTTCTGGGACTTCAGTGACACAAATGTTAGATCTGTTGCTGTTCCACGAGTCTCTGAAGTCTGTTTATATTTTTTTCCCATCTATTTTCTCTTTGTTGGTCAGACTGGATAAGTTCTATTGCTCTGTCTTCAATATTTTTCATATCTCTCCTCCAATCCACTATTGAGTCCATCCAGTAAGTTTTAATCTGATTATTTATTTTTAAAAATTCTTTAATTCTCATTTGGTTCTTTTTGTATCTTCTATTTCTTTACTCAGATTTTCTATTTGTATGTGTTTCAAGAATATTCAAAATTGCTCACTGCAGCATTTTCTTGATGGCTGCTTCAAGATCCTTGCTGGATAACTCCAACATCTGAGCCATATCAGTGCTGGCATTGTTGGGCCAGTTTTGGTTTCCCTGGTCCTGGTTCTTGGTATGACAAATGATTTTTTCTTTTTTTATTTACTGTGTCCTGGACCTTGTGGACATTGTGGATATTACATTATAAGACTCTGGATCCTGTTTAAATAGTCTTTTCGAGCAGTCATCCTGTTTAGGATGCATGCTGGTCCTGCCCTATTTTTGTGACTGAGATTTCAATGTCAGTTTCTTTCTGAGTTCTTGCAGTGCTATTCTGGTTTGCTTTGTGTGCTATTCAAAGGTTGCTGTGAAAGCCCGGGTCTCAAATCTTTTGGTGAATTCATTCTGGCCAGTGCCTCATTTGGTAAACAAACTGTCTGCCTGGAATATCCCATCCAGGTTAAAGAAACCCTTTATCTGCTTCTCTTGTCTCCAAATTTCTCGCACAGTTTTCTAGTTTGGAGGGTGAGGGGTACTGCCTGCTACTGCTGAGTCGGAAGTCTGAACTTCTACTTATTTTTCACTGATGCTAACCAAATGGGAGGAAAGCTCTGTGCCCTCAGCTGCTGCTGGGTGTAGGTGGGTGCCCGGACCGCAGTGGGGGAAGAAAGTGCCCCCAGGCATTCTGTTGTTGTTGGGCTGCTCTGTAGGCTTTCTGCTACCATTGGGTGGGGGACTAGAGTCAGAAATTGCTACTTGGTCTCTACTGTGCCACAGCTACAAGGCAATTCAGTCTGGGCCATCTGCTGCTACTGGCGGGAATTCTCTCTATTCATTCTACATTGACCACATGTTGGTGAGGCAGGAGAGTGCCATTTCTGGGTTGTTCTGAGTTGTCCACTACCATCTGGTAGCCTGTCTGCCTTCCTCTTTCAGAGTTCTTGCTTTGGAGTAAATGTCTATGTCATCCCCAAATTCAAATGTTGAAACCCTAGTCTCCAGTATGATAAGATCTGAAGGTGGGGCTTTGGGGAAGTGATTAGGTTTAGAGGGGCTCATGATGGTGGGGTGGGAAGTGCCCTTAGTAGATCAGGAGCGGATACCAGAGCTCACTCTCACCCTCAGTCTCTCTCTCCACCGGCTCTCACCAGACGCTGAATCTGCCAGCACCTTGATCTTGGACTTCCCAGCCTCCAGAACTGTGACAACTAAGCGTCAGTTATTCAAGCCACCGCATCCGTGGTATTTTATTGTAGTAGCCTAAGCTAAGACTGTCCTCTTACAGTTGTTAATTGTATTATGTCCAGGGTTTTTTAGTTGTACTTAGAGTAAGGAACAGCAAAAATGATGTCTGCATCATCTTGTTTGGAACCCTGTTGTAGCCTCTTTGAAAGAGCAGAAGTTTCTGCTTCTTAGAAAATCTGATTTATGAATTTTTTCTGTTATAGTCCATGTTCTTTGTATCATTTTAAAGGCATTTTTGCCAAACTGAAGATCACTGTATTAGTTATCTATTGCTGCATGATAAATTATCCCCAAACTTAGTAGCTTAAAAAAACGAACATTTATTATTTTTACAGGTGTCAGGAATTAGGGAGCAGCTTAGCTGGGTAGTTCTGGCTCAGTGTCTCATGAGGCTGTGAGTCAGTTGACAGTCATTATTAACAGTTGGGCAGCAGTCATCTTAAGGCTCTGATGAAATGAGTATCTGCTTCAGAGGTCACTCTGGGGATTGATGACAGGCCTTCTGTTGCTCAGCATATGGGCCTCTCCTCATAAGGTGGCAACTGACTGCCCTCAAAGTGAATAACGAGAGGGGGCGGGAAGGAGGGAGGGAGTCTGGAAGGAGGAGGGGAGGGAGAGAGAGGAATGGGTGGGGGCCAGTGGAGAGACAGTACCAGACCAAGATGGAAGCTGCAGGGTTTTAACAGCATGATCTTGGAAGTGACGCCCATCACTTCTGCCAAATTCCCTTTGCCATTTATTAAGTCTGTACCACCTCCATGGTCCAACTCTCACACTCGTGGTGAAGGCTGGGGTGGAATTAAGTTCCACATCTACAAAGAAGGATATCAGAGACCGTGAACATCTCTTCATCTGTGAACACCTGTGAACCACCACAGTGGCCGAAGCAGAGGCCGTGCAGGGCGTGCTGGCTCTCAGCACCCTGGGGACCTGTGCGGGGGAACCAGTGTGCGCGAACCAGTGCATGGTTTTTGATTCAAGGCTGTGGCAGAGCCTCTGCAAAGGAGGTGCGAGAGGTTGGCAGCTCCCACTGAAGCACGCCAAGTGGTGACAGCAGCAGAAGTCATACATGACAGCGGCGGGCAGGCCTCGATCCAGAAGAAGTCCTCAAAGGCGTTGGACGAGGCCACGCTCTCGCTCCCGCTCCCACAGACGAGTCCCAGCGGATTTCACGGCAGCCTAGGGAAGATGGCATAGCCACAGTCATCCTCCCAGGTCTCCTCACAGGGGTCATGCTGGGAATCCAGAAAATCCTGATCCCATCTGTTGTCCTGGTGTGTTGGATTATGCTTATATACCACAGAAAGAGATCTAAAGAAGTGTTCTCTAAATGTGGCCTAGTTTCTGATGAGTTTGTTGTATGTGACCAGCACTCTAGATGTTCAGTAGGGATTTGCCTGTGTTGCTCTGAAAATGTAGATGATGCCAAGGAACAATAAAGTGTGCAAACGGAATGGAGCTCGGTGGACATAGGGTCACAGTTGATTTCTCTATAACAAAAAGGCCACCTACTCCAACACCAGGAATTTACATGGGGCGACCTCCCTGTGGCAGCTCTGGCAGTTGGGATTACTATGGCAGAGGGTAGGATGATCAGGACTATTAGAACATCCAGAGGAGGAGGCGGAGGAGGCGGAGAGCCACTCAAGACAGGGATCGGATATGCAGAGGCCAGTCACCTCCTCCCTACTGTAGTCATGGAGGACACAGACCATGTTCCAGATCTCATCCTGCTCACTTTGTCGCTATTAAAGCAAGAGGTTGAAGACTTTCTAAAACTTGCCCTAGAGTTGGGATATTGTTTGTGGACAATATTTGTTATCATCTTCCGTTTGAGGTGGATGATGCTGGAGCAGATTATACAGAGTGAAGTAAGTCAGAAAGAAAAACACCAATACAGTATACTTACACATATATATGGAATTTAGAATGATGGTAATGATAAACCTGTACGCAAGACAGCAAAAGAGACACAGATGTATAGAACGGCCTTTTGGACTCTGTGGGAGAGGGAGAGGGTGGGATGAGTTGGCAGAGTGGCAATGTAACATGTATGATATCATAAGTGAAACGAATCGCCAGTCCAGGTTTGATGCAGGATGCAGGATGCTTGGGACTGATGCACGGGGATAATCCAGAGAGAAGGTGTGGGGCAGGAGGGGGGAGGTGGGGATCGGGATTGGGAGTTCATGTATACTCATGGCTGATTCATGTCAATGTATAGCAAAACGAATACAGTATTGTAAAGCAAAACAAACTAAAAAATAAAAATTAATTAAAAAAATAAAGTAAAAGATGCCAAATTTAAAAAAAAAAAGAAAAAGTGAATAGTGCTTAGAGAAGTTAGGTGACTTGTACATCTTTTATGATGACTACTTTTTTGTTTTAAATTAATTCTTCATTTTAATTGGAGGTTAATTACCTTACAATATTGTGGTGGTTTTTGCCATACAGTGACATGAATTTGATGACTACTTTTTGGTGGAGTTGAAATGCTGTTTTCATTTGGCATTTGTGTAGTTCGCTGCTTTGTTCAAAGTTAAGTGTTTTCAGAAAAGGATGTTTTGCATGTATTTTTTTACAGTATAAATTTTGACAACTGAGAAATTTTTATTGCATAAAACTTCATTTAAATGGTTTTCTACTGAATCTAGGATATTCTGAAGATCGAAGCTGGTGTGTGAAATGCTACCAAATGGCAAAAAGCAACAATAAAGTTTGGCTTTTACTTTTCTTTCTAACATATCAGAGAGAATTCCAGCAAAATATTTACTTCTGCTTCATTGACTACACAAAGCTTTTAACTGTGTGAATCACAGCAGACGGTGAGAATTTCTTCAAGAGATGGGAATACCAGACTACCTTACCTGCCTCCTGAGAAATCTGTATGCAGGTCAAGAAGCAACAGTTAGAACCAGACATGGAACAACAGACTGGTTCTGGTTCTGGAACCAGATTGGGAAAGGAGTATGTAAAGGCTGTATATTGTCACCCTGCTTATTTAATTTATATGCAGAGTACATCATGTGAAATACTGGGCTGAATGAGACACAAGCTGGACTCAAGATTGCAAGGGAGAAATATCAACAACCTCAGATATGTAGATGACACCACCCTTATGGCAGAAAGTAAAGAGGAACTAAAGAGTTCCTCTTTTGATGAAGAGAGTGAAAAAACTAGCTTAAAACTCAACATTCAAAAAACAAAGATCATGGCATCTGGTTCCATCATTTGATGGCAAATAGATGGAGAACCAGTGGAAACAGTGACAGACTTTATATACTCTCGGGCTCCAAAATCACTGCAGATGGTGACTGTATCCATGAAATTAAAAGATGCTTGCTCCTTGGAAGAAAAGCTATAACAAACCTAGACAGGTATTAAAGAACAGAGAAATCACCGTGCCGACAAAGGTCTGTATAGTGAAAGCTGTGGTTTTTCCAGTAGTCATGTGTGGATGTGAGAGTTGAACCATAAAGAAAGCTGAGCACTGAAGAACCGATGCTTTCAAACTGTGTTATTAGAGACAACTCTTGGGAGTTCCTTGGACAGCAAGGAGATCAAACCAGTCAAACTTAAAGGAGATCAATCCTGAGTATTCATTGGAAGGACTGATGCTTAAGCTGAAGCTCCAGTACTTTGGCCACCTGATGCAAAAAGCCCACTAATTGGAAAAGACTCTGATGCTGGGGAAGATTGAAGGCAGGAGGAGAAGGGAATGTCAAAGGACAAGATGGTTGGATGGCATTACAAACTTAGTGCACGTGAGTTTGAGCAAGCGCTGGGAGTTGGTGAAGGACAGGGAAGCCCTACGTACTACAGTCCATCAGGTTGCAGAGTCAGACACTACTGAACAACAACAACATTTAAAAAAGTATTTTTTTATTTATTTGACTGCACTGGGTCTGCCTTGCTACACACAGGCTTTTTCTACTTCTGATTCCTGGGCTTCTCCTTGCAGTGGCCTCTCTTGTTATGGAGCACAGGCTCTAGAAACACAGGGTTTAGTAGTTGTAACAGATGAGCTTAGTTCTCTTGAGACATGCAGAATCTTCCCAGAATATGGATTGAACCCATATGGGCAGATTCTTAACCACTGGGCCTCCAGGGAAGTCCCAAGCTTTTTATATTTTATCTCCTTTCCCCGCTAGACAAGGAACTTCTCAAGAGCTATAGTATTGTTGCCGTTTTTGTGGTTTTCTGTTTTCGAGGGCCTCTTATCGGAGTTACTTAGGCAGACGTACTTTCCCACCTATGATGGGTAGTGTTTCATTTTCAGTTCTATAGGCCAGTTGGCTCCTTCCCAAGATTGGGTAATCCAGAGAGTAACACCATACCAGGACTCTGCCATAAGACCTTGTGGTAAAGTCAGATTGTCATACTTATTTTTGAGTTTCACCATATCTGGCCTGGGTTCCAAAACGGATGCCTTTTACAGGACTGCTCATTAGAGTGAGTTTAGTATCACTGCATTGGGTTCATGTCAAATGTTTTGCAGATAACATTGTCACATGGACTTTGGACGTTAGAAGTACATTCCTCCAGTTGGGCACCCAGGTGAGTTTTACTTGTTATTTCAGCCATATTCATGGGAGATGCTTAAGAAACAAATTGCTCAGTGACATCCATTGGACGTGAAAAAATTTAAGTACCTCCCTATTACCTGTCTTCATGGAAGAGGTGGATGGGAAAGGGTAATATAGCCTCTGAAGATTCTGATTTACATCCCAGATCATGTACCCAGATCGCTGATATGGAATCAGAAGTTTCGTCTTCGTCCTTGTGTCTTTAAGACCGTCAGACCTAACCCCTGGATCTTGTCGTCTTTTGTTTGTTTGTTTGAACCTATTCTCTTTCTCTGAGTGAAACTCTTCAATTGAAACATTACAGTGGACTGTCTGGATAAGGAGCATGTTTTCACCAAATCTTTGGGTTATGATCTTTTCATTTACAATAGACAAATTTTAGATCTTTCATTTACAATAGTTTCTTTTTTCTGGGCTGTGTCAATGTAGACACTATATCAGTTTGAAAAAAGAACAATAAATTCCATGAACGCCCCTACACAGCACCAGCCTGTGTGAGCCATCTCTGTCTCCAGAGTTATAAAAACTCGTCCTGCCTCTGCTGCCGAGACTCCTGGGATTTGAGACTAGCAGACAATCACGCACCGCTCTGTGTATTTCAGGCAATACACATAGATGGACTTTGGAGTGAAGAAATCATATTTGTTGAAACCTTTGCCCAGAGTTATAAATCTATGTGCTGCGTGGCAGGGATGTCTCTGAGTCTGGAACAAAGAACAAAGAGCATTTTAGTTAGTCACACTGAGGAAAACATAGAATAATGAGAAATCACAGGAGTGTTAATAACAGTAAGGTACCCCAGCCTCCTCTCCTCCTGAAGGACCACCTGCCTTTTTTCAGCTCCTCAAGTGGATTTCTGAAGCATTCCAGTTCCAGATCTGGACTTTCAAAACAATGAAACTAATGTTGGAATCATGCCCCAGGCCTTGGAGATCCATTTTTAATTATGAGTTTAGAGCTTTCAAGGAATCATAAAACCTCAAGGTGGCCCCAAACCTGGAAGTCAGTGTTTCCTGTCATCAGTGGGTTCAGGGAGTGCCCTATAATCCAGTGTCACAAAGCCTCTCAGAGGCCCAGTAAACCCCACAACATTTGGTGGGATCCTTTAAAACACATGATTCAGAAATATAATTATTTTTTCTTTGTAGAAACATTCTAAATTATATAAAAGTATTAAAACATTTTCATAATTCCATAACAGCACATTTTGTTCACCATCCTCTTTTGTGATTAAGCTTATAATTGATGTGTTAAATCTTATAGAATAAAAAAGAAAAATGTGTATTTCTACTTTTGATGCTTAAATCCTGAATGCTGCCACTTATTCCAGTAAAACATCAAAGCATGCTTGGACAAGGACCTTGTTGGAGATAGCAGTATTTTACAATAGGGTATAAAAAATTGCGAAATCAACCCAGCTCCATGAGAATGTGCACAGCATGACGTTCTCTGTGAAGATCCTGACAGGGCCAGAAAATCCTGCACTCGTAATTGCCTAAATCCTACTGTCATCACTTGCCGGGCACAGTCCATAATCAGTGGAAGGATTCTGGAGGTGTGTGCTATGACCCCTGAGTTCTTATCACAGACACTAAAATTCAGACAATTAAAACTGAAAGAAGGCAATCTAGAGTAGCTGAAAACAGAGTGATTGACATGTGTGGATTTGTGTTGATCTTGCGCCGATTAGAGCTGCCAATGGAAGCCTCCTGCTGCCCTGAAGAGGTAGAGGGGCAGATCTTTGGAGGGAAGATTCTAATGTTATGTGATGTTATCTGGGCTTAGAAGAGAGTTCTGCTAAGAACGGGGATCTGCTAAGCGTGAAGCTAAACTCTGTTGGCCTTAACCCCATGTACTACTGAGACGATACTTGGTATGGAGTGATCTTTCATTTTTCTGTAGACTCTGCAGACCTGGTGGGCCATCTGAAGGCACGTCTGCTTGCAAACAGTCACACCCTGAATGTGGGATACGTGGGTACACTCTTGCCTTTTTCACCTTACTTTTCATTGCATTCTTCAATGAAGAATTTAACTCTGAAATTTAAAAGAGAAAAAAAAAACTGGCTTATGTCTTGGCTTCAGTTTTGTTATCTGCACAGTAACATGGTTGGTGGAACAGCATCATCACTGAGTACCCTCCCCAGCTCTGCATTCTCTTCTGTGGACTTCCAGAAGCTAAATGTCCCACATTAGGCAGGAGCAGTGTGATCACTACTCCAGGTTCACAGTGCGAGCCTGTTGGAAAAGCTGGGCTCTTTGCTAAAACAATCTTTTGATGACTGCCCCTCTAAACCCAGTTCTTCACTTGTCAGATACAGTGTTGGAAGTCAGGAGCCCCCAATGAGGGGAGTTCAAAGACACAGGAAAGAAAGGATATGTGGGTGAGAAGCAGTACTTTAAAAAAAAAATGATTTTCTTTTTTATCTTTTTGAGTTTCAGATGCACATTACTTATAAATTGATTACCACTTTTGTTTGCATATAATGCATTACCTTAATTTTTAGGAACTATTTTGTTAGATGAGTTCTACAATAGTTTTTCCTTAATTTCAATATTCTCTTGAAAGGATCTTTAAAGTTAAATGCATGATACCTTTCAGAAAGTTCCATTACTTAGCTCTTTAACCCTGTGAGGTGGGAAGTTTTAATTCTTTCTTTTGAAGAAAGAGGAAACTAAAACACATATATTTAAACACATCAGGGAAACAGAATTAGTTTCCTGGTGGCTCAGACAGTAACAAATATACCTGCAATGCAGGAGACCTGGGTTTGAAGCCTGGGTCAGAAAGATCCACTGGAGAAAGGAATGGCTACCCACTCCAGTGTTCTTGCCTAGAGAATTCCATAGACAGAGGAGCCTGATAGGCTATAGTCCATGACTGCTAAGCGTGAAGCTAAACTCTGTTGGCCTTAACCCCATGTACTTACTGAGACGATACTTGGTATGGAGTGATCTTTCATTTTTCTGTAGACTCTGCAGACCTGGTGGGCCATCTGAAGGCACGTCTGCTTGCAAACAGTCACACCCTGAATGTGGGATACGTGGGTACACTCTTGCCTTTTTCACCTTACTTTTCATTGCATTCTTCAATGAAGAATTTAACTCTGAAATTTAAAAGAGAAAAAAAAAACTGGCTTATGTCTTGGCTTCAGTTTTGTTATCTGCACAGTAACATGGTTGGTGGAACAGCATCATCACTGAGTACCCTCCCCAGCTCTGCATTCTCTTCTGTGGACTTCCAGAAGCTAAATGTCCCACATTAGGCAGGAGCAGTGTGATCACTACTCCAGGTTCACAGTGCGAGCCTGTTGGAAAAGCTGGGCTCTTTGCTAAAACAATCTTTTGATGACTGCCCCTCTAAACCCAGTTCTTCACTTGTCAGATACAGTGTTGGAAGTCAGGAGCCCCCAATGAGGGGAGTTCAAAGACACAGGAAAGAAAGGATATGTGGGTGAGAAGCAGTACTTTAAAAAAAAAATGATTTTCTTTTTTATCTTTTTGAGTTTCAGATGCACATTACTTATAAATTGATTACCACTTTTGTTTGCATATAATGCATTACCTTAATTTTTAGGAACTATTTTGTTAGATGAGTTCTACAATAGTTTTTCCTTAATTTCAATATTCTCTTGAAAGGATCTTTAAAGTTAAATGCATGATACCTTTCAGAAAGTTCCATTACTTAGCTCTTTAACCCTGTGAGGTGGGAAGTTTTAATTCTTTCTTTTGAAGAAAGAGGAAACTAAAACACATATATTTAAACACATCAGGGAACAGAATTAGTTTCCTGGTGGCTCAGACAGTAACAAATATACCTGCAATGCAGGAGACCTGGGTTTGAAGCCTGGGTCAGAAAGATCCACTGGAGAAAGGAATGGCTACCCACTCCAGTGTTCTTGCCTAGAGAATTCCATAGACAGAGGAGCCTGATAGGCTATAGTCCATGGGGTCACAAAGATTCGGACATGACTGAACAACTAACAGTCATGCTACAGGGTCATCTGAGCACTAATGGTAGAGAATTCAGGAAAAATATCTATTTCTGTTTTATTGACTATGCCAAAGCCTTTGACTGTGTGGATCACAATAAACTGTGGAAAATTCTGAAAGAAATGGGAATACCAGACCACCTAACCTGCCTCTTGAGAAATCTGTATGCAGGTCAGGAAGCAACAGTTAGAACTGGACATGGAACAACAGACTGGTTCCAAATACGAAAAGGAGTACATCAAGGCTGTATGTTGTCACCCTGCTTATTTAACTTATATGCAGAGTACATCATGAGAAATGTTGGGCTGGAAGAAGCACAAGCTGGAATCAAGATTGCTGGGAGAAATATCAATAACCTCAGATATGCAGATGACATCAACCTTATGGTGGAAAGCGAAGAACTAAAGAGCCCTTGATGAAAGTGAAAGAGAAGACTGAAAAAGTTGGCTTAAAGCTCAACATTCAGAAAACTAAGATCATGGCATCCAGTCCCATCACTTCATGGGAAATAGATGGGGAAACATTGGAAACAGTGGCTGACTTTATTTTGGGGGGCTCCAAAATCACTGCAGATGGTGATTGCAGCCATGAAATTTAAAGACGCTTCTTATTCCTTGGACGAAAGTTATGACCAACCTAGACAGCATATTAAAAAGCAGAGACATTACTTTGCCAACAAAGGTCCATCTAGTCAAGGCTATGGTTTTTCCTGTGGTCATGTATGGATATGAGAGTTGGACTATAAAGAAAACTGAGCGCCGAAGAATTGATGCTTTTGAACTGTGGGGTTAGAGAAGACTCTTGGAGTCCCTTGGACTGTAAGGAGATCCAACCAGTCCATTCTAAAGGGGATCAGTCCTGAGTGTTTATTGGAAAGACTAATGTTGAAGCTGAATACTTTGGCCACCTGATGCAAAGAGCTGACTCATTTCAAAAGATGCTGATGCTGGGAAGGATTGAAGGCAGGAGGAGAAGGGGACGACAGAGGATGATTTGGTTGGATGGCATTACTGACTCAATGGACATGAGTTTGAGTAAACTCTGGGAGTTGGTGGTGGACAGGGAGCCCTGACATGCATGGTCCATGGGGTCGCAAAGAGTTGGACGTGACTGAACTGAACCGAACTGAAATGAATGGTAAAGAAGCTCACCTGGCAATGCAGGAGGCATAAAAGGTGTGGGTTTGATCCTCAGGTTGGGAATATCCCCTGGAGGAGGGCATGGAAACCCATTCCAGTATTCTTGCCTGGAGAGTCCCATGGACAGAGGAGCCTGGCGGGCTACAATCCATGGGGTCGCAAAGAGTCGGACATGACTGAAGCAACTTAACATGCACAGGATCAATTTAAGATGTACAGATGACACTTCTGTTGAGGAGAGAAGGGACTTTTCAGCATGAGTGAAATCACATGGATTTAATACCCTACAGATGCTGCTCTAAGGCAGATATCTGATTGTGATAGCATCTGGATAAATACCCAGATGATTTTATTTTCCCCACTAGGTGTCTTTCTTTTAGGTTTACTGTCTTAAGCCAGCTACCTTGTCTTTTCTTTATGCTTCAGCACTGACATCTCATCAGTTCAGTTCAGTTCAGTCTCTCAGTCATGTCCAACTTTGTGACCCCATGAATCGCAGCATGCCAGGCCTTCCTGTCCATCACCAACTCCTGGAGCCTAGCCAAACTCATGTTCATTGAGTTGGTGATGCCATCCAACCATCTCATCCTCTGTCCTTCCCTTCTCCTCCTGCCCTCAACCTTTCCCAGCATCAGGGTCTTTTCCAATGAGTCAGCTCTTCACATCAGGTGGCCAAAGTGCTGGAGTTCAGCTTCAGCATCAGTCCTTCCAGTGAACACCCAGGACTGATTTCCTTTAGGATGGACTGGCTGGATCTCCTTGCAGTCCAAAGGACTCTCAAAAGTCTTCTCCAACACCACAGTTCAAAAGCATCAATTCTTCAGTGCTCAGCTTTCTTCACAGTCCAACTCTCACATCCATACATGACTACTGGAAAAACCACAGCCTTGTCTAGACAGACCTTTGTTGACAAAGTAATGTCTCTGCTTTTTAATATGCTGTCTAGGTTGGTCATAACTTTCCTTCCAAGGAATAAGCGTCTTTTAATTTCATGGCTGCAATCACCATCTGCAGTGATATTGGAGCCCCAAAATATAAAGTCTCTCACTGTTTCCACTGTTTCCCCATCTATTTGCCATGAAGTGATGGGACCAGATGCCATGATCCTACATGATCTGACATCCCATAAAGGTTGGAAATTGAACCACACTGAGACCAAAATTGTATATCCTTTAAATGTTCCTGGGGTGCAGAGTGAAATCAAATCAACAGTGGATGGAAAGCTAACTGCCCAGGAAGCAGCTCAGGACCCCAGGTAAGTTAGATCATCTCTGACCTCTTCCCTGAGGCCTTAACCCTGAGGGTATGAAATGAAATTGAATAAGGGGATCTGCATTTTCCAGAGATCATAGATGAAGGGGTCAAGAAAATAAAACCTATTCCCATATACCAGAGAGCAACTTTCAGTAGTATAAATCCATTTGGTAGAATATTTGTTATAGAATCAAAGAACTGGAAGAAACTCCATTAAATCATCCAATTTATAAACTGCTTTCAAATAATTCACAAGGATTAACTGAATTACTTTGTGCACCCCCAGGCATGTACTGGAATGGAATCCAACCCATACTGTTTTTTCAAGACAGATTATCTCAAAGTATCCTTTGGTCATCTTTTCCAGTCTCATCAGCATCAGCCACCCAGTTAATATCTAACCTAAATCACTCTTGCTACTTAATTTAAGCCTTTATTTTCTTTGACACCTATGAATATGAGAAAATAGCAAATATCCTTTTCTGGAAACTTCTCAATGCTGTGATTCAGAGTGAATAGAGCATGTAGGGAAGAATCTCAAAGAACATAGATTGTTTAATTCTCCCATTAAGAATTGGGAATAAAGTAATGTATTTTACTTTCCCATTGAGTAGCTTTGTACTCTTGGACAAGTGATATACCACCCTTAAGCTTCAATTTTTTCTCTCATAATAAAAATATAACTTTTAAGCTGAAGATTAGTATAATGGATTAAAGGAGTAATTTGTGCAAAAAAGTGTATCAACTGTGAAGTGTAACCCAGATGCCAGATAGAGTAAAAATTGTTCATTTGTCTTCTTTGGAGAAATGTCTATTTAGGTCTTATGCTAATTTTTTGATTAAGTTGTGTTTTTTTGTTGTTGTTTTTTTCTTTTTTTTTTTTTGATGCTGAGTTTTATGAGCTTTGTGTGTTTTGGAAATTAAACCCTTGTTTGTTGCATCATTTACAAGCATTTTCTCCCATTCCATAGAATGTACTTCCATTTTGTTGATGGTTTCCTTTGCTGTGCAAAACCTTCTAAGTTTGATTAGGTCCCATTTGTTTATTTTTGTTTTTATTCATTTCACCTTAAGAGACTGATCTAAGAAAATGTTGGTATGATTTATGTCCAGGAATGTTTTGCCTCTATTCTCTTCCAGGATGCTTATGGTAATGTCTTATATTTAGGTCTTTAAACCATTTTGAGTTTATTCTTGTATGTGGTATATAGGAGTGTCTAATCTCATTGATTTACATGTAGCTGTCCAGCTTTCCCAGCACTGTTTATTGAAGAGACTGTCTTTTCTCTCTTGTGTATTTTTTATGCCTTTATTGAAGATTAATTGACTTCAGGTGTGTGGGTTTATTTCTGGACTCTATTCTGTTCCACTGATCTATATGTCTGTTTTTATGTCAGAACTGTACTGTTTTGATTACAGTAGCCTTTTAATGTTGTCTGAGTAGACAGCATCCTTAACCACCTATTTGAAACTGGAACTGAGAGGCATGGCATAGAGAAAACCAAAAGACTGAGTATTGATTGACTCATTATCTGGGGTAAACTGAGAGAAGCAGAAATAAATCATTAATGTCATCGGATACCAACAGTTTAATGTCAGTACAGAGGTGTACACTGCTGGATAATTATTTTCAGTATTCCAAAAGAAATACTAACTGCTCTGCTCTAGTGATAGCAGAAAGAGGTGATTGTGGTGGGTTTTACAGAGAGAGGTAGCAGCAGGTTGAGTAATGTAATGAAAAGAGCATGACTTTGGTGTCAGACAGAACTGGATTCAAATCCCAATTCTGCCTCTTACTGCTTTGTGAATTTGAACGGTTATTTCATGTTTCTTAGTTTTTCTTACAGAGTGTAATGATACCTATATCATGAGGTTTAGAATAAGATTATGATAATTTGTAGAATGTTCCTTAACATAAAGGACACTCTCATAATGAGAAGAAAATCAGCAAAAGATTTTCAGAGAGGTGCCTGTGATTTCCCCTAGATTATAATAAAAATCAGTTCAGTTCAGTTGCTCAGTCATGTCTGACTATTTGCAACCCTATGGACTGCAGCATGCCAGGCCTCCCTGTCCATGACAAACTCCTGGAGTTTACCCAGACTCATCTCCATTGAGTCAGTGATGCCATTCAACCATCCTATCCTCTGTCGTCCCCTTCTCCTCCCACCTTCAATCTTTCCCAGCATTTTTTTATTTATTTACTCTTCACAGTAGTCATATTTTCCCCAGGAATGTTCTAGTAACTTTTCATTTTGAACTCTTAACCCTTGGAAAAATCCTATCAAGCAGGAAGCCTATTTATCCTCACATTACCTTTGAGGGAGCTGAAATACAGAGAGGTTAAGATGCTTGCCAAATGTCACAGAGCTAGGCCAAAGTCCATATTCTGAACTGTATTGAGATAGACCGGAGATGATATTAGATAGCCTTCTAATGAATGAATTCACTTTGCATAAAAATATGTAACTTTGCTTTTAATAATGAGATGATTAGGGGAAAAAAGAAAATGCACCTTTAAATCCCTATAGCAAGTCATATAAAGGTTACTTTATGGTCATATCAAGTTTCTGTTCGGCAGCTAATTCCAAAGATACAGATAATCAAGAAGTGTAAATCATCATGTCATTTTAATAAGACACTTCATTTTCATATATAGCTACAAAAGATGAAATGTTGAATAGCACCAGTGACTTAATGGACATGAGTTTCTGCAAACTCCAGGAGACAGTGAAGGACAGGGATGCCTGGCACTACTGTCCAGTCTGATAGAGTCAGACTTAGTGACTAAACAATAACAAAATTAAAATATTTAAAGACAGAGGTTTGCCAGTTTCTATTAGTTAAGCTCTCATATTTGTGATAATTTTAGAATTCAGAAGTTTTAACATGGATAAGTTCAATATGTACATTTTTCCAATTAGTAAAAAAAAAAAAAAAAAGATGTAGATTATCTTTAAGAACCCAGGTTCCTTTTTATCCCTTTTTATCCACAGTAAGACTTAAGTTCTAAAACACTTAAATAAGTAAAATTGTACATCAAGAACACCAAACATATTGTACAGGAATACAGGTATGCTTTCAGTTGCTTGCTCATTAACTCGATATAAGTTGGAAAAACTATGGCCCAGAAAACTCCAAAGTAGAAAGATGTTTCACTTGTAAGTAACCGAGTCAACCAATAGCCATAGAGGAAATTAGAACTATAGTTTAAAAAAATGTATTTCCCAAAAAGACAGTCCCCAGTGATTCATGACGTCAGTTGTTCAAGACCAAAGAAAAATCTGAAAAGTGTCTCAGTTTGTATCTGGCATAACTCAATGTGAAAAGTGGACAAAGATAGAATAAAACAAGAAAACCATAAACCAGTGAAGTATTTAGAGAGATTTAACAAATTATAAGCAAAGTTATTTCCAGAACAGCTTTTAAAAGAATACTATGCCACGAAATTATTTAAATATAATTCTGTTTTAAGGACTACTGGGGCTTCTCCCATAACTGAATGGGTAAAGAATCTGCCTCAATGTAGAAGACACAGGAGATGTGAGTTTGATCCCTGGCTTGGGAAGTCCCTTGGAGGAGGAAATGGCAACCCACTCCAGTATTTTTGCCTGAAAAATCCCAGGGACAGAGAAGCCTGGTGGACTATAATCCAAAGGGTTGCAAAGAGTTGGCCATGACTAAGCACAATATCATTCATTTTAAGGACAATATTAATATAACAGTTGTAATTTATTACATTTTGAAATTTAAGGGTAAGATGTCTATGATATCCTTGATAGATGTCAAAAATGTGTTAATAAAATGTAACACAGAGCTTTTCTGGTGGTCCAGTGTTGAGAGCCCACCTGCCAGTACAGGGGACATGGGTTTGATTCCTGCTCCAGGAAGATCCCACATGCCACAAAGCAACTGAGCCCACATGCCGTAGCTACTGAGCTCATGCACTGTAAACCTGAGAGCCACAACTACTGAGCCCACGGGCTGCAATTACTACTGAAGCCCATCACCTAAAGCCTGTGCTATACAACAGGAGAAGCCCCTGCACCACAACATGGAGTAGCCCCTGTCCTATGCAACTAGAGAGAAAGCACACACAGCAATGAAGACCCAGCACAGCCAAAACTCAAATAAATAAATCTTTTTAAAAAAATTTAATATCCATTCCTGATTAAACAAGAATTTACCTCTTGGTAAATTAGGTAAATGGAAGGAAACTTCCCTAACTAGGTACAACATATCTACTAGAAACCTAAGTCTCCTGTCTTAGTTTAGGCAAATAACCAAAGAAGCTTATTTCTTACTTAAGTCCAAGGTGAGTGTTTCTGGTTAGCAAGCCCTATTCACATTCTTACAGGTACTCAGAATCCTTGCATCTCATGGCCTCATCTCCTGGAAACTCATCTTCTATATTCAGCCTCCAAAAGGAGGATGGAGGATTATAAGTGAGAGTTTTTAGGGGCCGGGCATAAATACTGTTCACATTACACTGGGGAGAGCATAGTCCCATGGCTGTACCCAGTCATGAGGGAAGCAGGGAGATGATTCTAGCTGTGTGCTCAAAGGGAAAACTGAAAAATTGCTTCTGTGGATGCTCTGGCTAACTGTATCTACAGATCCTGCTTCTCACTCACCTTATCCCCAAGAGAGATAACCCCAAATCTTAGGGAGTTACTACATTCATCTCAAAGGGTAAGAACTCTCACTGTGGTGCAGTCCAGTTCATCAAATACTTCAGATCAAGTATGTGGTTCTTTATGGTCTGGTGACTGATGAACTAAAAATATTAACAAATGTTCACAACTCCTGCATACCCACCCACCAATACAAGGTAGCAGAGCAGAAGGGGACAACAGCAATAAAAGGCTCTATTTGGAAAAGGGATACACAGGAAATCTCAGACCAAACATAAAATTAAAATCCTGATGGATATGTATCTAAACATGAAATATCTAATCACAAAAGACTGAACTATTGAATATTAAAAGTCACTGTATAGTAAAATAGATTTCAGTTTGGATTAGGAAGGCCTCTTGAGCATGACACAACACCCAGAAATCTTGAAGTAAAACAATGGACAGATTTGTCCTCAAAAAAATTACAGTATCTCAGGCAGTACCTTAGACATATGTAATAAGTATTTATAGCATAACTAACAATTGGTTAATATCTTAAATATAAGAAAAAGACAACCAACCCAAAATAAAATTGAGGGTTTTTGCCTTTCTGTTGGGAAACTAACTGCACACAGCAATGTTTTCTCCTTCCCCAACCTTCTCTGTCCTTCTAAGCTTTGGCTTTCTTTTTGTGGGTATGGGAATATATACCCTGTTCTGTAAATTCAAAGGGAAAATTTTGGCTAATGAAAATTATGAGAATTTCTGAGAGTCTAAGAAAACAAAGGATAAGTTTGAAGAGGGTAATTGTAGTCTGGAATTTGTGCTGGACCATTTTGGAAAGTACTGCCACAGCACATGGCGGCTTCACCAGGAATTCCACCTGCCTGCAGGGAGAAGAACTGCCCAGGTGGCTCAGTGGTAAAGAATCCAGCCACCAATGCAGAAGTGCAGAAGACGCGGTATTGATCCCTGGGTTAAGAAGGTCCCCTGGAGAAGGAGATGGCAACCCACTCCAGTGCCCTTGCCTGGAAAATTCTGTGGACAGAGGAACCTGGTGGGTTAGAGTCCATAGGGTGGCAAAGAGTTGGACACAACTGAGCACACATGCCTGCAGGTAGAAGCCAGGAGCAGAGAAGAGGGATTCAATGCAAATAACAGAAAATACATTGGGATCCCCACAGTGGCTGTGCCACATGCATCCTACTCTCCTCTCCACTCATTCAGATTTGTCTTTGAGCAGGAGCCATGCTGAAGGAGAGGCAGAACCTGACAGTGCCCAGAGAGAATGACTCAGCCCAGAATACCAGCCTCTAAGGAATCCCATCCAGCATGCATCCCACCTTTGCCCCATTTCAACTGAAAACAGTGGGGAGCATGAACCTCAATAGCTGTTTCTCCAGCTCCCACAAGGAAGGCTGAGGGCCTGGCAGTGTAAAGGATCTGGCAAAGGATCCAAAGCACAGAGATGAGCTACAATTAGAAATCACCAATATCTGGCACGCAGCCACTGTGAAAAACTAGATAACAACCCAACAGAGGTACAACTATGCAAAAGTTAATAGAATGATAAGAAAAGGACTTTAATACAAGTTTAATTAGTGTCTTCAGATATAGGATAGAGTCACAATAATGAATCAGAAACTGTCTGTTATAAAACAAACCAAAGACAGACCTTGGAAGTAAAAAATTATTGAGATTGAAAATTCAGTAGATATAAATAGAAGAATGGGCACAGCTATAAAAGAAATTGGATATCTGGAAGACAGCCTGAGAATGAAAGACAAGGTGAGAAAAAGATGAAAACTTAAGACATGGAAGAGAGTTCTGCAAGCCATAGTATCTACGCAATAGAAAATAATGAAAACACAGGAAAGGTAAAATATGAAGAAATAATAGGATTGAATTTCTTATAGTTGAAGAAACATATAAATCCTCAGATTCGAATGGTACCAACTGTAGAGCAGGATTAAAATAAACACGCAACAAAGATAAAAGGCAATGTACAAAAGTAATGAAAGTTAAGAACATGAGGTATATAGTCAATGTGCTAAAAACTGCAAGAGAAAAGACAAACTGCTGAAGCCTCCAGAGAGGGTTAGAAAAAGGTTGTTCAAAACAAGTGGCATTACATGTGTCATCAGCGGTGTTGGATGAAAGAAGTTACTGAACGAGATGGAGTCAAAAATCTGAATAAATAAATCTCTGTTTAAATACATTGAAAACAGTTTCTCAGCTGTGCTATGGAGAGTCAAGAAAGTGATCTGTATACCTGCTTAAATGAAAAGAAAGTGAAGTCGCTTAGTCATGTCTAACTCTTTTTGACCCCGTGGACTGTAGCCTACCAGACCTCTCTGTCCATGGCATTCTCCAGGCAAGAATACTGGAGTGGGTTGCCATTTCCTTCTCCAGGGGATCTTGCTGATCCAGGGATCAAACCCAGGTCTCCCACGTTGTGGACAGACGCTTTTCCCTCTGAGCCACCAGGGAAGCTTATACTAAGTTGCTTCGGTCGTGTCCGACTCTGTGTGACTCCATAGACGACAGCCCACCAGGCTCTGCCGTCCCTGGGATTCTCCAGGCATGAACGCTGGAATGGGGTGCCATTTCCTTCTCCAGTGCGTGAAAATGAAAAGTGAAAGTGAAGTCGCTCAGTCGTGTCTGACTCTTCACAACCCCATGGACTGCAGCCTACCAGGCTCCTCCCTCCATGAGATTTTCCAGGCAAGAGTACTGGTTGGGCCAGTGTAAAAAACCACTTAGGAGGCAAGTGGCTCTCAAGGATGAAAGTCAGAGTTCTGTGATCCAGCTTCCCAACCTTTGTAGAGACCTGCCATTTTATTTTTTGAAGGAATCTGATGAGTTTCATTATAGATGTATTCCTTTTCACCATATTTCCATTCCTATTCACAACTACTAATTCCTCTCCTATTTTGTGCAAAGATTAGGCAAAATAATCAGAGAAACCAAGGAGTCACGTTATGAGTTGGAAGCAAATGTATCCTCACTCCAACCAGCTACATATTGCAGGATCCAGGCAAGCACTTAGCCTTTGAGCCTGTATTTCTTTTTCACCCACCAGATGGGAAGGATACCATTTACCCATCTATCTTGTAGATTTGTATTTGAGGATTAAAAGAGGGTGAACATCTGGTAATGAATAAAAAGAGGTATACACGGGAGATTTAGTGTTAGTTTGAAGGGTATGTGTAGAACAAAAATGAAAAAATATGAAGACACACCAGTTATGATACATTTTTAACCTTTTCCATCTCCAGGCCAGCAATCACTTGTGTCCTGCTGCCTCAAATATGCCCTGAGCATATCTCCTTGTACTTAGGCCCTACACAGAGTTAGTGTAGTAGCATCTCTAGCAATTTGTTCAATGTATGCTTAATAAATGATTCTGAAGTAAAAGAAAAAGGTTAAGGATAATCTTCAATCATAAAGAAAAAACTGAGCTCTATTCATTATTCTCTGAGGAGGATGCACTGATTATGGAAAATTTTTCTTTAAAATGACAAAGTGAATAAAAATGTTGGTGTTAAAAAGAATAGCTATAGAGAAACAGCTATCTAGGGTAACACCATTCAGATGGGGCTAGGAGAGTTTAGAATTTGATATAATTTTCATAAAGCCTGGCAATAACTGACTTTATTCCAATATTTCAAATGGTTACAAAAAAGAAATAATGAAGTAATTAAGATCGTAAAAAGTTAAATTTAGTGATAAACTCCCATCATAAGAGTAGTATGCTATATGAAAGATCTTTGAAATAAAAGAAAATGGAGATAAGGTGATTCTAATGCAATTTTAAATCTCTAGAGATATTTATCACCAAACTCCTCGAGTAGAAATGCTTTTTATTATACTCTCATGTCTTACTCATTTGTATGTATTCAGAGTATTTTATTCTAAGATTACATATATGGCTGAATAAATTTCGTACTGTCCACAGACTATTTATTTTAGTGGAATATTTGTATATAAATGTTTTCACCAAATTACCAGATCATGACAATTTCTAGAACATGAACTGAATTAATAAATTCATTTGAAGAGAAGAAAAATGTTTCATTGCTTCTGAACTCTTAAGTATTGACTTTTACTTTTTATGAACTTATATAATAAAAATATATTTCTAATTAAAAATTATGAATGTATGAAAAAATTAGGTTTACCTGATGTGAAGAGCTGACTCGTTTGAAAAGACCCTGATGCTGAGAAAGATTGAAGGCAGGAGGAGTAGGGGATGACAGAGGATAAGATGGTTGCATAGGATCACCAGCTCAATGGACATGAGTTTGGGTAAACTCCAGGAGTTGGTGATGGACAGGTAGGCCTTGCGTGCTGCGGACCTCACTGGTGTGCTGTGGTGCATGGGGTTGCAAAGAGTTGGACATGACTGAGTGACTGAACTGAACTGAGTGTAAAAGTCTGGAAAAGTTTGGCTTGGGTGGGATATCAGAGATCATCCAGTATTTAATTAACCTGTTGACTTTATGTTCAGAGAAATTAGGTCCCAAGATACCCTCCAATTTCTTTTTTATTGAAGTACAATTGATTTACAGTACTGTGTTATATTAGTTTCATGTATACAGTAAAGTGAGATATATATATTCTTTTTCAGATTCTTTTCTATTATAGATTTTTGCATTATCCTTGAATATAGTTCACTGTGCTATGCAGTAGTCTTTGTTGTTTATCTGTTTTATAAATCGTGGTTTTCATTCTGTCTACCCTCTGATGGATAAGGATAAGAAGCTGTGGAAGCTTCCTGATGGAAGGGACTGGCTGTGGGGAAATCTGGGTCTTGTTCTGATGAGTGGGATATATTTTTTGAAGCTGAGGATGGAGAAGCTCTATACAGTCAGCAAAAGCAAGATCAGGAGCTCACTGTGGCTCAGATCATGAATTCCTTATTGCAAAAATTCAGACTTAAATTGAAGAGAGTAGGGAAAACCACTATACAATTCAGAAAGTGTGTGAAAGAAAGTGTGAAGTCACTCAGTCAAGTCCAACTCTTGCGACCCCATGACTTCAGCCTACCAGGCTCCTCCCTCCATGGGATTTTCCAGGCAAGAGTACTGGAGTGGGTTGTCATTTCCTTCTCCAGGGGATTTTCCTGACCCAGGGACTGAACCTAGGTCTCCAGCATTGCAGGCAGATGCTTTACCATCTGAGCCACCAGGGAATAGACCATTCAGGTATGACCTAAATCAAATCCCTTGATTATACAGTTCAGTTCAGTTCAATTGCTCAGTCATGTCTGACTCTTTGAGACCCCATGAATCACAGCACATGAGGCCTATCTGTCCATCACCAACTCCTAGAGTTTACTCAAACTCATGTCCATCGAGTTGATGATGCCATCCAGCCATCTCATCTTCTGTTGTCCCCTTCTCCTCCTGTCCTCAATCCCTCCCAGCATCAGGGTCTTTTCCAATGTGTCAACTCTTTGCATCAGGTGGACAAAGTATTGGAGTTTCAGCTTCAACGTCAGTCCTTCCAATGATCACCCAGGACTGATCTCCTTTAGGATGGACTGGTTGGATCTCCTTGCAGTCCAAGGGACTCTCAAGAGTCTTCTCCAATACCATAGTTCAAAAGCATCCATTATTCAGTGCTCAGCTTTCTTCACAGTCCAACTCTCACATCCATACATGGCCACTGGAAAAACCATAGCCTTGACTAGACGGACCTTTGTTGGCAAAGTAATGTCTCTGCTTTTGAATATGCTATCTAGGTTGGTCATAACTTTTCTTCCAGGAAGTAAGCATCTTTTAATTTCATGGCTGCAATCACCATCTGCAGTGATTTTGAAGCCCCAAAAAATAAAGTCTGACACTGTTTCTGCTGTTTCCCCATCTATTTGCCGTGAAGTGATGGGACTAGATGCCATGATCCTCATTTTCTGAATGCTGAGCTTTAAGCCAACTTTTTCATTCTCTTCTTTCACTTTCATCAAGGGGCGTTTTAGTTCCTCTTCACTTACAGTAGAAGTGACAAATAGATTCAAGGGATTAGATATGATAGACAGAGTGCCTGAAGAGCTATGGCAGAAGTTCATAACATTTTCCAGGAGGCAGTGATCAAAACCATCCTCAAGAAGAAGAAATGCAAAAAGGCAAAATGGTTCTCTGAGGAGGCCTCACAAATAGCTGAGAAAAGAAGGGAAGGGAAAGGCAAAGGAGAAAAGGAAAGATATGTCTATCTGAATGCAGAGTTCCAAAGAATAGCAAGGAGAGATAAGAAAGCCTTCCTCAGTGATCAGTGCAAAGAAATAGAAGAAAACAATATAATGGGAAAGACTAGAGATCTCGTCAAGAAAATTAGAGATACCAAGGAAATATTTCATGCAAAGATGGGCACAATAAAGGACAGAAACTGTATGGACCTCACAGAAGCAGAAGATAATAAGAAGATGAAGATATTAAGAATATATAAAAGAACTATCCAAAAAAGATCTTAATGACCCAGATGACCACAATGGTGTGATCACTCACCTAGTGCCATACATCCTGGAGTGCAAAGACAAGTGGGCATTAGAAAGCATCACTACGAACAAAGCTAGTGGAGATGATGGAATTCCAGTTGAGCTATTTCAAATCCTAAAAGATGATGCTGTGAAAATACTGCACTCAATATGCCAATAAATTTGGAAAACTCAGCCATGGCCATAGGACTGGAAAAGATCAGTTTCCATTCCAATCACAAAGACAATATCAAAGAATGCTCAAACTACCATACAATTGTCCTCATCTCATACATTAGCAAAGTAATGTTCAAAATTCTCCAAGCTAGGCTTCAACAGTACATGAACTGGGAACTTCCAGATGTTCAAGCTGGATATAGAAAAGGCAGAGAAACCAGAGATCAAATTGCAAACATTTGTTGGATCATAGAAAAAGCAAGAGAATTCCAGAGAAACATCTGTTTCATTGACTACACTAAAGCCTTAAACTGTGTTGATCACAACAAACTGTGGGAAATTCTTAATGACATGGGAATATCAGACCACCTCACCTGCCTCCCAAGAAACCTGCATGCAGGTCAAGAATCAACAGTTTGAACTGGACATAAACAACAGACTGGTTCAAAATTGATAAAGGAGTATGTCAAGACTGTATATTGTCACTTTGCTTATTTAACTTATATGCAGAATACATCATGTGAAATGCCAGGCTGGATGAAGCACAAGCTGGAATCAAGATTGCTGGGAGAAATATCAGTAACCTCAGATACACAGATGAAATAACCCTTATGGTAGAAAATGAAGAGGAACTAAAGAGCCTCTTGATGAAAGTGAAAGAGGAGAGTGGAAAACATGGATTAAAACTCAACTTTTAAAAAACTAAGATCATGGCATCCAGTCCCATCATTTCATGGCCAATAGATGGGGAAACAATGGAAACAGTGACAGAATTTATTTTCTTAGGCTCCAAAATAACTGCAGATGGTGACTGCAGCCATGAAATTAAGATTCTTGATCTTTGGAAGAAAAGCTATGACAAACCTAGACAGCATATTAAAAAGCAGAGACATTACCAAACAAAGGTCCATATAGTCAAAACTATGGTTTATCCTGCAGTCCTGTATGCATGTGAGAGTTGGACTATAAAGAAAGTTGAGCACTTAAGATCTGATGCTTTTGAACTGTAGTGTTGGAGAAGACTCTTGAGAGATAAGCAGGGCAATCAATACAGTCCATCCTACAGTAAATCAGCCATGAATACTCATTGGAGGGACTGATGCTGAAGCTGAAGCTCCAATACTTTGGCCACCTGATGAGAAGAACTGACTCACTGAAAAAGACCCTGATGCTGGGAAAGATTGAAGGCAGGAGGAGAAGGGGATGACAGAAGATGAGATGGTTGTATGGCGTCACCAACTCAATGGACATGAGTTTGAGTAAGCTCCGAGAGTTGGTGATGGACAGGGAAACCTGGAGTACTGCAGTCCATGGGGTCGCAGAGTCAGACAACACTGAGCAACTGAACTGATGATTTCAATTAAAAGATTTTAACTAAACAATGCTTGATATACTAGACAATAGTGTTTTCTGGCCATCTTTGAAGAGCATGTGCTATCAGAGAAATGTTGCCACTGTTTTTGTCTCTTTCTCTCTGTCACATGCATACATACACTTCCAACAGTCTGTAATTAGATTACTGAACTTTTCTCTCACTTGTCAGCAAAGCACATTTATCCAGAAGAGTGAAAATATCAAGCAATAACGTAACAAAAGCAAAAATTAAAAAGTGGGACTACTGAAAAGCTTCAGCACAGCAAAGGAAACAATCTATGAAATGTAAAGGCAACATATGAAATGAGAGGAAATATTTGTTAATCATATATCTGATAAAGGGTTAATATCCAAAATATATAAAGAACTCATACAACTCAAAAGCAAAACAGACAAGCTGAATTAAAAATGAGACAGAGGAACTGAATAGACATTTCTTCAAAGAAGTTATACAGGGAGCCAACAGATACATAAAAAGGTGCTCAGCATCTGTCATCATCAGGGAAATGAAAATCAAAACCACAATAAATCATCTCACACCTGTTAGAATGGCTGTCCTCATAAAGACAAGAGTTAAGTTTGATGTGGATGTGGAAAAATAGGAATACTTGTGCACTTTTGATGAGAATGTAAATTGAGTTGACACTATGGAAAACAGTATGGAGGTTCTTCAAAAATTAAATAAAATTAGATATGAAAATGGAGAGATCACAACAGACAACACAGAAATACAAAGGATCATAAGAGACTACTATCAGCAATTATATGTCAATAAAATGGACAACGTGGAAGAAATGGACAAATTCTTAGAGAAGTATAACTTCCCAAAACTGAACCAGGAAGAAATAGAAAATCTTAACAAACCCATCACAAGCACGGAAATTGAAACTGTAATCAGAAATCTTCCAGCAAACAAAAACTCAGGTCCAGATGGCTTCACAGCTGAATTCTACCAAAAATTTAGAGAAGAGCTAACACCTATCCTACTCAAACTCTTTCAGAAAATTGCAGAGGAAGGTGAACTTCCAAACTCATTCTATGAGGCCACCATCACCCTAATACCAAAACCTGACAAAGATGCCACAAAAAAAAGAAAACTCAGGCCAATATCACTGATGAACATAGATGCAAAAATCCTAAACAAAATTCTAGCAATCAGAATCCAACAACACATTAAAAAGATCATACACCATGACCAAGTGGGCTTTATCCCAGGGATGCAAGGATTCTTCAATATCCGCAAATCAATCAATGTAATACATCACATTAACAAACTGAAAAATAAAAACCATATGATTATCTCAATAGATGCAGAGAAGGCTTTCGACAAAATTCAACCTGTCTCTTATACACATCTCTTTTTACACTGTGTCATAGCTGTGCCTCCATTACTAGACGTCACCTGAGTAGTGTATTTCATCTAAACCCCAAGAAGTACGTTGTCCAGGGAGACACTGAAGGTTGTCTCTGGCTGAGGCTCTGAGCATGAGCTCCCAAATGCAGGTGTGGCACTTTTTTGTAGCCTCAATCAATGTCACAGCTGAAAGCATGGCTCCCGAATTATCCCAAGACTATGACTTTTGTACTCTGTGGATATTAAAATGCCCTTTCTTTTATGAATGAGAGTAGTAATACTGGCGATGTTTGGATTTTTTAGCTGTTGTTTTCCTTGTTGTTTACAAGTCCATTATCAGATATAAGATATCCTCGTTTAACTGCTCTGTCTGAGGACCTTTGGCCTGTAAAGACACTGGGGCCAGGAGAAGCTCCGCCAGAGGAATGTCTGGTAGCATCACTCTGGAACAGTCAGGAGGATCTGACTTCTGCAGAGTTCAGGAGCCAGAGATTAGAGAGCTCAGCTAGGAAAGAGAAAGCTGGAAAACAGGGAAACCCCACTGCCAAGCAGATGAGGGTCTCCAACACGCGCGATGTGAAGCATTTTCAAGGAAAGCAAACCTGCATTTCCGCCTCATGATTTTAACAAACATGTGCGCTTCGTAGGTGGCACTAGTGGTAAAGAGCCCCCCTGCCAATGCAGGAGATGTAAGAGACACAGGTTCAATCGCTGGTTGGGGAAGACCCCCTGGAGGAGGGCATGACAACCCCCTCCAGTATTCTTGCTGGAGAATCCTCATGGACAGAGAAGCATGGCGGACTACAGTCCATGGGGTCACAAAGAGTTGGACACAACTGAAGTGACTTAGCACGTATGTGCACAGCCACACAAACACTCACACAGCACACACAAACAAGCACTAACTAGAGCTGTAGAAACAGTTCGAGTGATCTCAAAGTCTAGGCTTCGAGAAATTACAGATGGAGTGAATACCTTCTCAGTGCAACATAAAGAAAACTTAAAAGTGAAAAACATCAAGTAACCAACCCACAGCTTAAGAAGGATGTTTGAAAGATGGACGTGTTAGATCTAGAGATGACTGAGGAAAACACGACAGCCTTCAGCTGTCACAAGCATTTTCATAAAAGTGGGGGAAAGATAGATTCCCAGCTTCTTTCTTTCTGGATTCATATCTTACCTCATTCAAGGGGAAAAACTGAACTGGCTAAATTCTGATGTGCTGCATTCAGAAGCGCAGGAGCAGAGTGGGAGCCCTGAGCAGCCGCTTTCAGCTCCTCTACACAAGACTCATACTGTCCGAGTTGTCCAGCAGGGTAGGTTCCAGAGGAAGGGTGTGACTTCCTCCTCTGTCTCCTGGAGGCTGGAAGCAGAGCTGCCCAGCCAGAATGTTGCTGATGCGATTCCTCACCAGGAGGCCCCCATCACCTGTCCAGGGGCCACACCAGCCGCCACCATTTTCATTTGTCCACAGCGCACAAGAAAATGTGTGTTCACACAGATGAAGGCAGCCAGCTTAAAATTTTTTCACTCTGAGATAATAGACTGCCTTTTCCTTTGAGGTCATTATTTCATTAAAATGACATTCTAAATGACATAACAGATGGAATAATAGATGAGGTTTTTTTTAATTGTTTACATCAGCTATGTATCAGTTCCCCCATTTTTTGGTTTATTTTGTTTTATATGTGTGTATATATTGTTATCTTTAAATTTATTTTGGCCCATGAAATCCAGGAATCTGGAAGTACTGAAATATATACATATATATATATAAATTTAAATAAAATAAATTAACCATCATTTAAGTATTTTAGCCTGTATCTCCCAAGAACAAAGCATTCTTATATAAAATTACAATATTATTGTTCCAGAGATAGTTAACATGTTTTTACTGTTCAGTCGCTTAGTCATGTCCTTCTCTTTGTAACCCCATGGACTGCATCATGCCAGGGTTCCCTGTCCTTCCCTATCTCCCAGAGTTTGCTCAAATTCGCATTGAGTCAGTGATGCCATCCAACCATCTCATTCTCTGTCACTCCCTTCTCCCCCTGCCCTCAATCTTTCCCAGCATCAGAGTCTTTTTCCAATGAGTTGGCTCTTCACATCAAGTGGCAACAATTATGATAACTAACTTTATATTCAGTTCAGTTCATTTCAATCGCTCAGTCATGGCCGACTCTTTGCAACCCCATGAATCGCAGCACACCAGGCCTCCCTGTCCATCACCAACTCCCAGAGTTCACTCAAACTCACATCTATCAAGTCGGTGATGCCATCCAGCCATCTCATCCTCTGTCGTCCCCTTCTCCTCCTGCCCTCAATCCCTCCCAGCATCAGAGTCTTTCAATGAGTCAACTCTTCGCATGAGGTGGCCAAAGTACTGGAGTTTCGGCTTTAGCATCATTCCTTCCAAAGAACACCCATGACCGATAATCCAGTTTCCTATCTCCTTCTATCTTTCAGATTTTTGACATTTTTGAAGAGCTAGTTGTCCTGTAGAATGTCTTCCACAATCTAGCTATGAATCCCTCTTTCCTCCTAATTAGATTCAGGTCGAATGGTTTGGCAGGAAAACTGCAAAGGTAATGCTCTGCCCTATCAGTGATCAATGCAAAGAAATAGAGGAAAAGAACAAAGGGGAAAGACTAGAGATCTCTTCAAGAAAATTAGAGATACCAAGGGAACATTTCATGCAAAGATGGGCTCGATAAAGGACAGAAATGGTCTGGATCTAACAGAAGCAGAAGATATTAAGAAGAGGTGGCAAGAATACACGGAAGAACTGTACAAAAAAGATCTTCACGACCCAGATAATCATGATGATGTGATGACTAATCTAGAGCCAGACATCTTGGAATGTGAAGTCAAGTGGGCCTTAGAAAGCATCACTACGAACAAAGCTAGTGGAGGTGATGGAATTCCAGTTGAGCTGTTTCAAATCCTGAAAGATGATGCTGTGAAAGTGCTGCACTCAATTTGCCAGCAAATCTGGAAAACTCAGCAGTGGCCACAGGACTGGAAAAGGTCAGTTTTCATCCCAATTCCAAAGAAAGGCAATGCCAAAGAATGCTCAAACTACCGCACAATTGCACTCATCTCACATGCTAGTAAAGTAATGCTCAAAATTCTCCAAGCCAGACTTCAGCAATATGTGAACCGTGAACTCCCTGATGTTCAAGCTGGTTTTAGAAAAGGCAGAGGAACCAGAGATCAAATTGCCAACATCCGCTGGATCATGGAAAAAGCAAGAGAGTTCCAGAAAAACATCTATTTCTGCTTTATTGACTATGCCAAAGCCTTTGACTGTGTGGATCACAGTAAACTGTGGAAAATTCTGAAAGAGATGGGAATACCAGACCACCTGACCTGCCTCTTGAGAAATCTGTATGCAGGTCAGGAAGCAACAGTTAGAACTGGACATGGAACAACAGACTGGTTCCAAATAGGAAAAGGAGTACGTCAAGGCTGTATATTGTCACCCTGCTTATTTAACTTATATGCAGAGTACATCATGAGAAATGCTGGACTGGAAGAAACACAAGCTGGAATCAAGATTGCTGGGAGAAATATCAATAACCTCAGATATGCAGATGACACCACCCTTATGGCAGAAAGTGAGGAGGAGCTAAAAAGCCTCTTGTTGAAAGTGAAAGAGGAGAGTGAAAAAGTTGGCTTAAAGCTCAACATTCAGAAAACGAAGATCATGGCATCTGGCCCCATCACTTCATGGGAAATAGATGGGGAAACAGTAGAAACAGTGTCAGACTTTGTTTTTTTGGGCTCCAAAATCACTGCAGATGGTGACTGCAGCCATGAAATTAAAAGGCGCTTACTCCTTGGAAGAAAAGTTATGACCAACCTAGATAGTATATTCAAAAGCAGAGACATTACTTTGCCGACTAAGGTCCATCTAGTCAAGGCTATGGTTTTTCCTGTGGTCATGTATGGATGTGAGAGTTGGACTGTGAAGAAGGCTGAGCACCGAAGAATTGATGCTTTTGAACTGTGGTGTTGGAGAAGACTCTTGAGAGTCCCTTGGACTGCAAGGAGATCCAACCAGTCCATTTTGAAGGAGATCAACCCTGGGATTTCTTTGGAAGGAATGATGCTAAAACTGAAGCTCCAGTAGTTTGGCCACCTCATGTGAAGAGTTGACTCATTGGAAAAGACCCTGATGCTGGGAGGGATTAGGGGCAGGAGGAGAAGGGGACGACCGAGGATGAGATGGCTGGATGGCATCACAGACTCAATGGACGTGAGTCTGAGTGAACTCCAGGAGTTGGTGATGGACAGGGAGGCCTGGTGTGCTGCGATTCATGGAGTCGCAGAGTCAGACACGACTGAGAGACTGAACGGAACGGAATGCTCTGTCCTTCCCACTGTGTCCTGGCATGGGACACAGATGTCAATTTATCCCATTACCAGTGAAGCTAACTCAGGGCAGGTGGTGTCCACCAGACTTCTCCATTTAAGATATCTTTTCCCTTTATATTTAATAAGTTACTGACCCAACAAAGGTTTCAGATTCATTTTTGTAATACTTCCTGCCCTAGACCTGCAGTCAACTATTTCTCTAAGCAGTCCTGATTCCTTTTAATACGAAACAGTACTTAGACAACAGGGGTTCCCAGGTGGCTCAGTGGTAAAGAATCTGCCTGCCAATACAGGAGACATAGGAGGCGCTGGTTCAACCCTAGGCAGAGAAGATCCCCTGGAGAAGGAAATGGCACCCCACTCCAGTATTCTTGCCTAGATAAACCTGTGGACAGCTAATAGAACCACAGCTCTTCTTTCTCATGACTTAATTATAGTTCCCTTTTCCATGATCCCAACAACCCATAACACAAGTATCCTTCAATACACACAAAATAGTTCCACCATCACTAAATCAATACCTTTTCAATGACAAAACTACTAAGGAAATCCACAATTTCTCTGAAGTTCTTTTTTTTTCCCCTTCTCTCTGCTAAGGGTACACAATCAGAGTGCTTGGTTCAAAAGCTAATTGAATTATTTTTTCTGTGTGGCTATGTAATTATTTAATGTACAGTTAGTTTTTGTTTCTAGTTTATTCAATTTTAGATTAATTTTGTTATTTTTATATTAATACTATGGACTAAATGCGTCCCCCTCACAAATTCATATGTTGAAGCCCCATCCCCAGTGTAACTGTATTTGGATATGGGGCTTTTCTGGACGTGAAAAGTGAAAGTGTTAGTCCCTCAGTCATGTCTGACTCTTTGTGACCTCATGGACTGTAGCCTGCCAGTCTCCTCTGTCCATGGGATTCTCCAGGCAAGAATACTGGAGTAGTTTGCCATTCTCTTCTTTAGGGGATCTTCCCAACCCAGGGATCAAACCCTGATCTCCTGCATTGGAGGCAGATTCTTTAACACTGAGCCGGCAGGGAAAGGTAATTTTTTTCCCCCTGGAGGTCAGTCAGTTCAGTTCAGTTCAGTCGCTCAGTCGTGTCCAACTCTTTGTGACCCCATGAATCACAGCACGTCCGGCCTCCCTGTCCATAACCAACTAGGGAATTAAAATCAAATGAAGTCATAGGATGGGGCCCTGATCTGATAGGATTAGTGTCCTTATAAGAAGAGACATCAAATTGCTTTCTGCTCATTCTCTCTGTGCACACATGGAAAGGTAGCAAGAAGGTGACATCTACAAGCCAGGAAGGGAGCCCTTGCCAAAATCGGAATTGGCTAAACCCTGATCCAACTAATTTCCAGAACTAGGAGAAAATTAACTTCTGTTGTTTAACTGTATTTTACTGTTTAACTGTATTTTACTATTGTACTTTGCTGTGACAATCTGAATTGAGTGATACATTTTGCTTTATTCTTTATATATATTGTTAGTTTTTTATAGGAATCCAAGGCATCTATTTCTTTAGAAGAGTACAGTCCTGGCCTGAATGAACATAGAAATAAATAATAAAAATAATAGGCAAGCATATATGCATCAGATGTCTCAGCAAAAGTTATGGTTATTAATGCCACATATGAGATAATTTCGTAGGGAAACCAAGCTTGAAACAGAGGTTAACCTAAAATATTCAAGACCAGCTGTCAGTGATGAAACCATGATTGAAAGTCACATTTTTTCCTAGATCAAAGCATGTGCTTTTAAATACTGTGCTATACTTCAAGGAATCGTAACAGTTAAGAAGGATTTCAATGAGCCTGTAGAAAAACTATTTACTATACATTTATAAACAATATAAAACATAAATATGTAAAATACAAATATATGATACTATTTCTCATATACATAAAGAAAAATGAACAGTTTGATTTGCATTTAATACATAAGGAGGAGAGCATGACTGAAGTGCACTGGGGTTAAAGTCAGTCCCCAACACCAAGACTCCCCTAAAGGCACCCCTTATTTTAGTCTGCCAACAATGTGTCTGCTGGAAAAGAACTCACCCTTAGGAGAGAAAGAATTGACATGTCCAAGGCAGTCCTAGAAAGCTCAAGATTGCTTCAATTCCCCCCGTTTCAGAGAGGTGGGGAAGAGCTGTGATGACCCCACCAACATCCATAGCGAAGAAAGGGAAATGGCCGAGGGTCACAGACTTTACCTTGAGGGAGCATGGGCAGGTGACTAGGAAACTCTCAAAGGAGACAACATTTATTATTTTTTAATATTTAATTATTCAGTCATTAATAGTCATTTGGTTGCGCCAAGTCTTAACTGTGGCCTGAGAACTCTTAGCTGCAATACGTGGGCTCTAGCTCCCTGACCAGGGAAGAAACCTGGGCCCTCTGCCCTGGGAGTGTGAAGTCTCAGCCACCGGACCACCAGGGATGTCCCAGCATTGATATTGTTGGTTTTAAGCCTGGAGAGCCTAGCTTGGGCCTCTTAATGGTGTCTGTTGCAGAAAAATAGAACTGCCAACATGGATCCACAGTAGCAGCAAGCCCAGGTCACCTCTGCCTTGGCCTGAATTTGGCAGTAAGAGCCAGTACACCCCCTGTTGTGGTTGAGGTGAGGTGAGGGGGCTTCACTTGCAAACAAAGACCCCTGACTAGTCTGCACATCACTCTTCACCCTCACAATAGCCTGTAGGGAAACTAGTAACATTTTGCTGTTTTGTAAGGAAAAAAACTAAATTACAGATACTGTAAGTAACTTGTGCACTCAGATACTCAGTTGTATCTGACTCTTTTGCGACCCAAAGGACTGAAACCCAAAAGGCTCCACTGTCCACAGAATTCACCAGGCAAGAATACTGGAGTAGGTTGCTGTTCCATTCTCCAGAGGATCTTCCCAACCCAGGAATCAAACTCCCAGGGATTGACCCTGTGTCTCCTGCATCTCTTGCATTGGCAGGTGGGTTCTTTACCACTAGTGCCACCTGGGAAGCCCTGGAAGTATCTTATTTAAGATCATATATTTAACAAATGGCAAGAAGGACATGAACCATGAACCAAGGTCCTCTGAGGATGAAGCAATTTTCAGGAGAGATACATCGTTGGATAAGTTACATATTCAACAACTCTACTAACAAAAAGTGTATGTTTCCTGAAAAATATATAGATTACAATACATGTGGTTTTTTTATGAAGTATAGCTGACTTACAATCTCTGCTCTAGAGCAAAGTGACTCAGTTATACACATATCAGTTCAGTTCAGTCGCTCAGTTGTGTCCGACTCTTTGAGACGCTGTGGACTGTAGCACACCAGGCTTCCCTGTCCATCACCAACTCCCGAAGTTTACTCAAACTCATATCCAGTGAGTCGCTGATGCCATCCAACCATCTCATCCTCTGTTGTCCCCTTCTCCTCCCGCCTTCAACTTTCCCACTATCAGGGTCTTTTCAAATAAGTCAGTTCTTCACATCAGGTGGCCAAAGTATTGGAGTTTCAGCTTCAACATCGGATCTGCTCTAGAGCAAAGTGACTCAGTTATACACATATCAGTTCAGTTCAGTCGCTCAGTTGTGTCCGACTCTTTGAGACGCTGTGGACTGTAGCACACCAGGCTTCCCTGTCCATCACCAACTCCCGAAGTTTACTCAAACTCATATCCAGTGAGTCGCTGATGCCATCCAACCATCTCATCCTCTGTTGTCCCCTTCTCCTCCCGCCTTCAACTTTCCCACTATCAGGGTCTTTTCAAATAAGTCAGTTCTTCACATCAGGTGGCCAAAGTATTGGAGTTTCAGCTTCAACATCGGACCTTCCAATGAACATTCAGGACTGATTTCCTTTAGGATGGACTGGTTGGATCTCCTTGCTGTCCAAGGGACTCTCAAGAGTTTCCTGCAACACCACAGTTCAAAAGCATCAGTTCTTTGGGACTCAGCTTTCTTTATAATCCAACTCTCACATCCATACACGACTACCAGAAAAAGCATAGCTTTGATTAGATGGATCTTTTTGGCAAAGTAATGTCTCTGCTTTTTAATATGCTGTTTAGGTTGGTCATAACTTTTCTTCCAAGGAGTAAGCGTCTTTTTATTTTATGGCTGCAATCACCATCTGCAGTGATTTTGGAACCCAAAAAAATAGTCTCTCACTGTTTCCACTGTTTCCCCATCTATTTTCCATGAAGTGATGGGACCAGATGCCATGATCTTTGTTTTCTGAATGTTGAGTTTTAAGCCAACTTTTTCACTTTCCTCTTTTACTTTTATCAAGAGGCTCTTTAGTTCTTTTTCACTTTTTGCCATAAGGCTGGTGTCATCTGCATATCTGAGGTGATTGATATTTCACCAAGCAATCTTGATTCCAGCTTGTGCTTCATTCAGTCCAGCATTTCTCATGATATACTCTGCATATAAGTTAAATAAATACGGTGACAATATACAACCTTGATGTACTCCTTTCCTTATTTGGAACCAGTCTGTTGTTCCATGTCCAGTTCTAACTGTTGCTTCCTGACCTACATACAGGTTTCTCAGGAAGCAGGTCAGCTGCTCTGGTATTCCCATCTCTTTAAAAATTTTCCACAATTTGTTGTGATCCACACAATCAAAGGCTTTGGCATAAAGCAGAAGTAGATGTTTTTCTGGAACTCTCTTGCTTTTTCGATGATCCAGTGAATGGTAGCAAATTTGATCTCTGGTTCCTCTGCTTTTTCTAAATCCAGCTTGAACATCTGGAAGTTCATGGTTCATGTACTGTTGAAGCCTGGCTTGGAGAATTTTAAGCATTACTTTGCTAGCATGTAAGATGAGTGCAATTGTGTGGTAGTTTGAACATTCTTTGGCATTGCCTTTATTTGGGGTTGGAATGAAAATTGACCTTTTCCAATCATGTGGCCACTTCTGAGTTTTCCAAATTTGCTGGCAAATTGAATGCAGCACTTTCAGAGCATCATCTTTTAGGATTTGAAATAGCTCAACTGGAATTCCATCACCTCCACTAGCTTTGTTCGTAGTGATGCTTCCTAAGGCCCATTGACTTCATACTCCAGGATGTCTGGCTCTAAGTGAGTGATCACACCATCATGATTATCCGGGTCATGAAGATCCTTTCTGTACAGTTCTTCTGTGTATTCTTGCCACCTCATCTTAATATCTTCTGCTTCTGTTAGGTCCATACCATTTCTGCCTTTTATTATGGCCATCTTTGCATGAAATGTTCCCTTGGTATTTCTACTTTTTTGAAGATGTCTCTAGTCTTTCCCATTCTATTGTCTTCCTCTATTTCTTTGCGTTGATCACTGAGGAAGGCTTTCTTATCTCTCTTGCTATTCTTTGGAACTCTGAATTCAAATGGGTATATCTTTCCTTTTCTCCATTGCTTTTCACTTCTCTTTTCACAGCTATACACATATAGATATTCTTTTTAAAATATTCTTTCCATATGGTTTAACCATAGGATATTGACTATAGTTCTCCATGCTATACAGTAGAACCTTGTTATTTATTCATTCTGTATATACCAGTTTACATCTGCTGTCCCGAACTCCTCATCCTTCACTCCCCCATCCTCTCCCCCTTGGCAACCACAAGTCTCTTCTCTATGTCTGTATAACACGTGTTTTTTCCCCTCATTTCTCAGTTATGAAAGGAACAAGGAGGATGTTTATTGAACACCACATGCTAAATACTTTCACATCTGTGAGACAATCATCCCACCCAGGGAGCTGGTGAATCACCCCCAGGTTATAGATGAGGACCCCAGGGTGCAGAGAGGACCCACAGTCACATGGCCAGTGTCAGGATGAGGGCACAAACCATTTTTTTCTGGTCAGAATTCCGGCATACTTTTGTTCTGCTAGAATTTGATTGTTTTACCCCAGTCACCTCAATTCAAGGCACTAACAATCACCTCTCTCCAGAAAGCGGGAGAGCTGAGAATCCACCCAGCCCTGTGGACAACCTTCCATGCTCAACCCTGTTTCAGAAGTGGAAACTGTCGCAGCATTTCTCAGCAATTTCCTAAAGCTCAGCTGAGAGCTCCTCGTGACTCTGCTTTCGTCAACAGTGGATTTACAAACACCAGAGCAAGCATCCCGGCAATAAATCATTTCATTTATGTGTTACAACTGTCTTGGCTAAAGAAGTTTATGTTGATAAGAACCGATAGCAGAATGCAGTTTGGAGGCCCACATGTTTTCTCTCCTGACCCATTAAATATCCTAGTGATAGTCATTCAGTCGTGTCTGACTCTTCGTGACCCCATGGACTGTATGTAGCCTGCCAGGCTCCTCTGTCCATGGAATTCTCCAGGCAAGAATACTGGAGTGGGGTGTTGTTTCTTTCTCCAAAATATCCTAGACAATTTCCCAAATATTTTTATCATTCCATGACCATCAGGTAAGTCTCTTCTTGACAATAGTATTAGGTTCTAAGTTGAAGCATCAACACTAAAAACAGTTGACAAGTTTTTACAAACAAATTCCTTTGCTGTTATAATGGCTCATAGATTCACAGTTTTTCAGCCACTGAGGGGATGGAAATAAAGCATTATGACTTCCTTTTGGAGGATTCCAAACAGACTTATCTTTTTCTTTTTAAATACATTTTTAATTAATGTATAAACACAAGCTCACAAACCATAAAATGAATGGCTTGATGAATCATCATGAACTGAACACACTCACATAACCAACTCCCAGATCAGGAAATGCCCGGAGCTTAGACTCATCTTCACCTTGACCCTCCCCCTGCAAGTTAGTACCTTTCTCTAGAAATAAGGACTATCCTGGCTTTTAATGCAACAGATTCATTTTGCCTGGTTTTGAATGTTTTATAATAGAATCATGAAGTTATATGTATCAGACAGTTGGCTATATAACTAATCATGGAGTTGCTAGGTGATAAAATGTAAATACATTCAGCTTTTTTTTCTACCCAGTATTAAATATTTGTTATTTTTAATCATACATTTTAAATACTTAAATACAACTTTAATTTAGTTTTAATTGGAGTATAGTTGCTTTACAATGTTATGTTAGTCTCCAATGTACAACAACATGAATCAGTTGTAAGTATAATATATTCCCTCCCTCTTGAGCCTCCCTCCCACCCCCCTACATTCAGCGTTAATTGATGCCACTGGCTTTCCAAGTTGTTTGTATGGATTTACAGTTCCCTCAGAGTATGAGCATTCCAGATGCTCAGACTTGGTAATTCCATCCTTTCCAAGAATTGCAACCATTCTGGTGGGTGTCTCATACTATTTCATTGTGGTTATAATCTGCATTTCTAATGGTTAATGAGGTCAAGTTGCTTTATGTTCCAAACATCCATTTGGAGAGTTTTTTCTATCCAGCATTTAAATGAGAGAAATCCTCACAGTCTTGGTCCTAATATTCTCTTCTCAACTCACTCTTACCCTTTTTATTTCAATAACTAATCTTTAGCCACAGCTTGAATTATCTGCCATTTTGCTTTCACCTCTTCAATCACTCAGTAGGCACTAGTACATGACAGCAAACAAAAACAAATGTGGAATGTATGAAGAATTCTTAACACTCAACAGTAAAAAAAAAAAAAATCTAAAAATGAGTAAAAGACCTGAACAGATGCCTCACCAAATAAGATACACAGATGACAAACAGACATATGAAAAGATTCTCAATGTTGTATATTACTGGGAAATTGCAAATTAAAACAAGATACCACTGCACACCTATCAGAACAGCTAAATCCAAAACAATATCAAAACAAATGCTGGTGAGAATGTAGAATAACAGGAACCCTCCTTCACTGCAGGTGGGAATGCAAAATGGTACACTTTGGAAGGGGCTTCCCAGGTGGCACGAGTGATAAAGAACCTGCCTATCAGTGCAGGAGAAAGAAGGGACGTGGGTTTGATTTCTGGGTCAGGAAGTTCCCCTGGAGGAGGAAATGGCAACCCACTCTGGTATTCTTGCCTGGAGAATTCCATGCACGGAGAAGCCTGGGAGGTTACAGCCCATGGGGTCACAAACAATCAGACACTACTAAATCTATTTAAGGAGCACGCACACTTTGAAAGAGAGTGTGGTGGTTTCTTACAAAGCAGCCAGGGGCAGCAAAAGGCATCCTGGAAATCCAGGGCAGATGTTCCAGAACCCAGAAGCACAACCAGAACAGAGGCAGGAAGAGAAGGGATATGTCTGACTGGCCATCACTCTCTCTGAATAGGAGCAGACCAGGAATGAGGAGCAGAGGAGGTGAAATAGTTAATGTGGCTCCCAAGTCTGACTTTTCCAGGAACTGACATCAATTCTGTTTGTCTGCCTACATGGAGTTGTGGTTAGGAACACATTTCTGAGGGATTGGTTTGGTTTCAATGTTTTCCATGTCTGGTAAAAAACAGAACTAGGAAAATAGAGTTTTCAAAGGTGTTTGTTTGGGTTTTGAAATAGGAACATTTTGAAATACTGATTATGTTATTTTTTCATATTATTATTTTATGTAAAGAGTTCCTTTTAAAGTAAAACCAAATTTTCAGCTACTAACATCAACAATTCAATGAGTCTTCCTTTTTACTCTAAAGCCAGTTTCAGATGCTACAATTTTAGACAGAGGAAAAGAAGGAGAAGCAGAGAGAGAGATCACACCACAGATAAAGAGGAAATTTGGGGCAGTTTTGCGTGTTTTTCTTGAATGTTCTAAGTGATCACAATATCCTTTTTCTGTCGTTGGCTTTGGAGATGTTTCCACAAAGAACAACCTACTACCAGAGGTTAGAATTTATCCAGAGAAGCTATTTGCATTTGATAGTTTTTAATAGGAATTTTTTAAAAATTTTATTTCTTTGGCTGTGCAGGATCTCAGTTGCAACATATGGGATCTTTACTTGCAGTATATGAGATCCAGTTCCCTTATCAGGGATCGAACGCAGGGCTCTTGCATTAGGAGCATGGAGTTTTAGCCACTGGACCATCAGTGAAATCACTGCATTTAATTTTTAATGTCTTTTTAAAATGTATGTGTCCAGATGTTTTTCTTATTTATACATAAAAGGACCTTACTCTGTATGTTTTTTTATTTTCTTAGTAGCATGTAGATCTAATAGGGTTTCACTTACTGGATTCAGAAAGGAATACGAAATTAACAAGGGAGTTGTAGATTTCTGATCCCGGCCAAGATAAAGTAATAGGGACCAGATTTATGTACCTGCCTGAAGCATCACCTCTCCAGAAAATGAAACTGGATTTTAAGAAATATTTTAGGACCCTGGATATAGGCAACAAAGGACAGTGAGCAGCTAAGAGATGAGAAAGAAATGAGGTGAGCGCTATGAGTGCCCCATCCGGTGGAAACCGAGCTTCCAGGTTGTGGTGCCGAGCAGGGAACATGGGCAAAGCCTGGTGGGCTCCCTGGGTAATGGAGAACAGGATGGGGGGCTCATTGGACTGAGTACCAGGCAAGGGAGACCTTCCTAAGGAGAGAACCAAACCCGAGTAGGGGAGATGGAACCTCTGATTTGTACCAGTCGGTTGGAAGCAGAGGCGACCTCCTGGACTTGAGATTGTCATCAGACATGGAGGCAGCCTTGTGAACCCTTCACCTCCGGAATCTAGTGTTCTCTACTGGTGAATAAGCATCAGAGTTGAGTCAACTGTGGGACGTCAGTTTGTTGCTGTTGCTCAGTCGTGTCCAACTCTTTGAGACCCCGTGGACTGCAGCACGCCAGGCTTCCCTGTCCTTCACCATCTCCCAGAGTCTGCTCAAACTCGTGTCCATTGAGTCGGTGATGCCATCCAACCATCTCATCCTCTGGCGTACCCTTCTCCTCCCGCCTTCAATCTTTCCCAGCATCAGGGTCTTTTCCAATAATTTGGTTCTTCACATCAGGGGCCCAAAGTATTGGAGTTTCAGGGGTGCCAGGGAATTGCTTGGTATGGGAAGAACACCCCACACATTTGGTGACCAGGGTGCCTGAATCGAAGCAGCGTGGACAGCACAAAAGTATTCTGTGCGCAGAATTCCTGGGAGACACAGCAGACGATTTCCTATTTGGGAATATGTCTGCCAAGTCTACTGCCCCCTCCCCTCCCTCCCACTCGGATATGAACCACTGAGTTGAGTGGGATGAACATCCAGTGCAAACATGGAGGCACAGGCCTGTCCGATCAGGCCATGCACCCATTGACATCTCCTTGGGAGGTTCATTTAAGTGGAAAAGCAGGCTTTTCAGCAGCAGCACGCTGAGCCATGCTGGGTAGGCAGTTCAAAGAGAAGAAGTTGGAGCGGAAAGGGACTTCCAGTCCCCCCAGGCCACTCTTCCACTTCCCATCGCGCCAGGAGAGGACCTGCCTGCTTTTCTGGCATCCAACAGTCCTGTTTTCAGATGGAATCTATTTTCCCCAAGTACTTTCATGACACCTTGGCCTTATCTGTTACCATTAAAGAAGAAATGCCGCTGATCCTTGGTCCAGTCGGGGGCTTTGAGGCACTCTCTGCCAGATGGATACTGAAAGGTCACAGAAGGTCCCGCAGGTAAAAAACCCATCACTTTGACACTGAAATTCTCTCATTGACCAAATGTTGTGAGAAGAAAAAACAATGGACCAGGGAGTAATTTACTTAAAGCTTTGGTTTAGAATAAGTTTGCTGCTTCGAATTGTTTTAAGAGAAACAACAGGGGATCCCCTGACAGTCCAGTGGTTAGAACTCAGCACTCTTACTGTTACCGAAAGGTATGTGTGGGCGAGTCCGGCTGCATGCCACTCAAAAGCCAGTAAACAGGTCAGGTTGGTGGAAAGGAAAGCTTGCTTTATTTAAGATGTGGGCAACTGGCAGGGGAGGATGGCAGACATCAGTCCCAAGGCCAACTCCCCCCTGACAAACGGGGGTGAGAGCTTTTATAGACAAAATAGGGGTGGTTACATGCAGAAACACTAGTCAATTCTAACAGTCATCTTCAAACTGGTCATCAGGGGTCTGACTAGCATTATCTTGGCTGTTTTAGGTACAGTTCATCTTCACTTCCGGAGTGCACTTGTTCCCACTTCTTTGTGGTCAGTTCTCAGAACTGTGGCAGCTCAAGTCCTGGCTATAGTCTGGCCATCATGTATTTAACTTCTCCACCTGGTGCTTTGGTATCTATAAGACAGCTTACAGGATATGGCTCCAAATATTGTCTTTGCCCTGGAGAGAGGACTAAAGGCTCTTGACTCTGCTTGATGATGACATTATTATTAGTCTCTTTAGACTGTTTTCCTGTGTTTCAGCATTTCTCACTTCTCTGATTAAACTTATTCTTTGACTAAAGTTTTCCTCAGGCAAAAGGCAGGCAGAGGACATGAGGGTGGGCGGTATGGGGCAAGGGCCATATGGTCCTGCTCTGTCTCATTACTGCTGAGGGCATGAGTTCAATCCCTGGTCCAGGAACTAAGGTCAGTGGAAGAAACAGACAGGAGCTGAGGTGGGCTCACAGTGCCCTGTCATCTACACAGCATCTCCCCAGTGGTGAATCCACAGCATATTTTTTGCATGGAAAAATTGAACCTTTTCTTAATGTTATATTGAAATATAATTATTATAAAATACTGTAAAAATTAAACCTATGCCATTTTCATGATGTGCTAAGAGATATGATAGCTAAGTAACAACTGTGGGTTAACTACGAGATACTCTCTGATTTCAGCCAACTGCTACCTGTAAAGGAGAAGGCAATGGCACCCCATTCCGGTACTCTTGCCTGGAAAATCCCATGGACGGGGGAGCCTGGAAGGCTGCAGGCCATGGGGTCGCTAAGGGTCGGACACGACTGAGCAGCTTCACTTTCACTTTTTGCTTTCATGCATTGGAGAAGGACATGACAACCCACTCCAGTGTTCTTGCCTGGAGAATCCCAGGGACGAGGAAGCCTGGTGGGCTGCCGTCTCTGGGGTCGCACAGAGTCGGACACAGCTAAAGCGACTTAGCAGCAGCATCAGCAGCTACCTGTAAACATTGCTTAGGTGGAAATGCTGTAGCCACCCACTGGTTTCAGAAGTTTGAAACATATAAACTACCATATGTAAAATTAGTGGAAATTTACTGTATGACACAGAGAGCTCAAATTCAGTGTTCTGTGACTACCTAGAGAGATGAGATGGGGTGGGAGGTGGGAGGTGGGAGGGAGGTTCAAGAAGGAGGGGACACATGTGTACCTATCGCTGATTATGTTGACGTATGGCAGAAATCAACACAATATTGTAAAGCAATTATCCTTCAATGAAAAAGAAATTTTTTAAAAGGAAAAGAACAAATGATATATCTCTTGTTCTTTGAAATAAAAACTATCTAAAATTCTGTAATCCAAGACTGCTCTATTTTCTTTCCCATCGAATCCTAGGAACCCAGGGACACCGTAATCGTTGAAGTGCTGAAGATTCCAGGTATGCAGGTATCTGTTATGTTTTCAGAATCTGAGCCTACACTTACCAACTGTGCTACACCAGTTACTGTACTAAGCATTTTGTATGTGTTAACCCTTAACACTCACATAACAGTGTCTACCGGCACTTTAGCCCTGATCTTTCAGAGGAGGCAATGAGAGACCATGGGAAGAGCAGAGGCCAAGGGACCGGGGACTGGACCAGCCTCTTCCCCGAGCTCGCCATGTCCTAAGACGGTCTACTGGCTCTGTGTTTGCAAAGGCTTGGACCAACCTCTGAGCAGTTTCTAACCTCTAACTTCTGTTGGTGGTGACTCTAAATGAACAGGCCCTTGTATGTCCACTGTGCTCACGTGGAGCTATGAAAAGGCGCCTCCTGTGCTATGGAAACTGAGAGACAAAAGGAACATCTTTTACTGCCTTAAGAACTTCTCAGGTAGGGAGTTTTATTTCTGGTTGACATCCATTTGCTATACATAAGAGAAATGGTTGAATTGTTTGAGGAAGTGTGTGCCAAAATAGTAGGTACATAGAGGCAAGAGTGTGCCATTTGGCTGAGATGTTCTTATTGTTAGTGTCCACTTGCCTTATCTTGGTTGCTAGAAAACTAATGGCCTTTTGACTGTAAGGCCTCTTAGCGCATAAGGGCATGGCTTCAGAGGTGGTACAGGTCTGAAGAAGCCACTGAGAGAGCAAGAGCAATGACCCAGGCCTTTCAGGCCAACGTACGTAAATTAGTAACTTCAATTCTAAGTACTCTGTTATTCCATTAAAGAGAGACAGGACCTACCTGGGGAGGTGATGATAGTGGAGCCAGAGAAGAGGCAGGACCTGCCAGTTCAGGTTTAGAATTTCCAGAAAAGCTTTCCTGTGAATCTGATAGTATTTATACGCTGAAGCGATTTCTATTCCCTAGAAAAGAAGATACTTTTGTTTTTTTTTCTTGTCTAGTATCTAACTTGGAACATAGCAAGCATTAAATGTTATTCAGTGAAGGAATGGAAGAAACACTTCCCCTTTATACTGAAAACAGATATTTCTCATACACAATCACTTTTCCTTCTAATTTCTTTTTGTCTAAGGAAAGCAAAGGGAAAAAATCACAAAGTCAAAAGCAAAAAGGAACAAATTAAAATGTAAGATAATACATTAGATAGACAAATCCAAAACTTTGAAAGAAAGAATTTGTGGACAGATGTACACAAAAAAAAAGAAGCAATGATTCAACATCATTTCATTAGGAAAGAATAAGGGACTCTAACCATAGTTAACATGGGAGATTTGTGTGAAAAACAATTTTAATGTGTGTGGAATAATTTTCTAAGAAAACAAAAATAAAACAGATATAACCAATAAAAATATTAGCAGGATTATTTAAAAGTTAAACTAATTGATTCTAAATTCCATAGGAAAGATAAATAATAATGAATAGGAGAAATGTGATATATAAAAAAATAATACAAGAGGAGGCGACATGTCAGATATTTAAAAATATTGGAAAGCTACAGCAGAGACTTCCCTGGTGGTCCACTGGTTAAGATTCTGCAATTCCACTGCACAGGGCCTGGGTTCAATCTCTGGTCAGCTAACTAAGATTCCACATGCCCAAAGCATGGCCAAAAAAAATAAAAATTTAAAATAAGTAAATATAATAATAAACAGAATATATATATGTAAAGAAAGAAACCTACAGCAATTAAAACTGTGTAAAACTGACACTTGAATAGAGACCTCAGTGGGCTAGAATATCATGAAGTCCAGACCAGACTCAAAGAAATATGAAAATTTAGTGTAAGAAACAAGTGGTATTTCAAGTCATGGAGCAGAGAGTTTCATCCAATACATAATGTTCTCTACAGAAACAATCGCAAAGAAAGATTAAACTATATTGTCATCTATATGCATAAATACACATATCCATGTGTGTGTATATATATGTATATAGTCATGTATACATACATACATGTGTATACATATATGTACCAGTCAGAAATCAATGGAAGAAGCAGAACCCCTAGAAATAACATAGAGTGAAAGACTCTATACAAAGCTTTGAACTGCACAGCTGGGAAGCTGGCCAACTAGTCTCATCTGGCTCCTGATTCTACACTTTCATTAAGCCTGAAGTCATAGGATCATAGACAGAAGGAAAGATGCGTTTGAGATGGGAGGCATAAGGGACGTCCCCCTACTGTTTTCTCACACCTGGCCCAGAATTTGCAGAAGCCGAAAAACAAGATCCTCCAGGAGAGGAGGACTCTGCACCGAGATGATACCCACTCCAGCAGGTGAGTGGCAGAGCCACAAGATGTCCTGGAGCTCTGACAGCCCACACTGGCTTTCAGGGTGAGCACAGCTGCTTTAGAACCTCTCACAAAGTTCTCTCATGCTGACCCCAAACAGAACTCTCTTAGGAAGGGAATTCTGGAAAACACTGTTCTGTTTAGCCAAGTTGACATATTATTAAGCAACCACTGTACACACACATGCAATATATATATATATCTACATAAAGTGATTGTGTTAATTTTATTAGGATCCAAACTATTCAACATAAGAGGAAAAAGGTACAAATATAAAATCAAGAAGTTAAGTCCATGAGATATTTAATTTAGATAGAAAGATAAGTATGAACTCATGATGCATTTTTCTTTAAAAAAATTAATATTCTTTTCCTAGCTCTAAGCTGAAAAGGCCTGAAGCGATGACAACACAGTAACATGAGTGCACCTGGCATCCACTGTGTGCTCTCTAAAACCCATTGCCCACTAAAAGGAACCAGGTTTTTCACGGGAAAATGGCTGTTTACAGGTCCAGGGCAGTGAAAGCACAAGATGAGCCTCAAAGATCTATTTCAGAAAGCAAGGATGCCATCAGAGACTTCAAAGTTAATGTCTCAGGACACAAGAACCAATTAGAAGAAAAGATTGAAACATGAATATATAAAAACTCATTAGTTAACCTTGATGCTAAAAGAGAAAGAGGGGAAAAAAACACTCAACGGATCACTGGATACTGCTGGGGAAAAAATAAACAAACGTTTGGAGAACTATCTCTAAAATAATAACTTTAATCCCAAGCTTTGGAAAAGATGGAAAAATGCCACAATTTGTTGTAGGAAGGTATCCTGACCCTAATATGAAAACTTGACAAAACAGCACAGAAAAGGAAACCACCATATGTCATTTGTAATAGGGCCAAAGCATTAATAAAACATGAACAAAAGGAACACAGTCGCAGGAAAACTCCAACAGAAAGGTGATCATTCTTAGAAAATCCTGCCACATTTTGAGACCTTGAAAACAATCCTTCCATGATTGTTTTTTTGTTTCAGTTTTTATAACTCAGGTTTATTTATCTGAGTGTAGGATGTGAGGTATGTTACTCAGTTTTCCCAATGTCATTTTTTTCATGAAAATATTCAAACATCCACAAAAGTTGATTTTACATCCAGAATAAAATGACTTCCTATCACCCAGCTTTAATAATTATAAATAATTGCACAACTTTTTGGCCACACCACAAGACCTGTGGATCTTAAGTTGTGGATCCCAATCAGGGATCAAACCTGTGCCCCCTGTCCCTGCTGCTGCTGCTGCTAAGTCGCTTCAGTCGTGTCCGACTCTGTGCGACCCCAGAGACGGCAGCCCACCAGGCTCCCCCATCCCTGGGATTCTCCAGGCAAGAACACTGGAATGGGTTGCCATTTCCTTCTCCACCCAGTCCCTGAACAGTCTTATTTAATCTATATGCTTCTCATGCATCTTCCCCAACTCAACATAACATTTCACCAGAAATAATTTGGATGTACTTTTAAAAGATAAAAATTCTTCTTCTTCATCTTCTTCTTCTTGCTTCTCAACATAACCATAAATCATTTCAGTTCAGTTCAGTCACTCAGTCATGTTCGACTCTTTACGACCCCATGGACGGCAGAACACCAGGCTTCCCTGTCCAAAACCAACTCCCAGAGCTTGCTCAAACTCATGTCCATTGAGTCGGTGATGCCATCCACCCATCTCATCCTCTGTCATCCCCTTCTCTTCCTGCCTTCAATTTTTACCAGCATCAGGGTCTTTTCCAGTGAGTCAGTTCTTCGCATCAGGTGGCCAAAGTATTGGAGTTTCAGCTTCAGGATCAGTTCTTCCAATGAAAATTCAGGACTGATTTCCTTTAGGATAGACTAGTTTGATCTCCTAGCAGTCCAAAGGACACTCAAGAGTCTTCTCCAACACCACAGTTTAAAAGCATCGATTCTTCAGCGCTCAGCTTTCTTTATACTCCAATTCTCACATCCATACATGACTACTGGAAAAACCATAGCTTTGACGAGATGGACCTTTGGTGGCAAAACAATGTCTCTGCTTTTTAATATGCTATCTAGGTTGATCATGGCTTTTCTTCCTAGGAGCAAGCATCTTTTAATTTCATGGCTGCAGTCACTGTCTGCCGTGATTTTGGAACCCAAGAAAATAAAGTCTTTCACTGTTCCCATTGTTTCCCCATCTATTTGCCATGAAGTGATGGAACCAGATGCCATGATATTAGTTTTCTGAATGTTGAGTTTTAAGCCAATTTTTTCACTTTCTTCTCTTACTTTCATCAAGAGCCTCTTTAGTTCTTTTTTACTTTCTGCCATAAGGCTGGTGTCATCTGCATATCTGAGGTTATTGAGATTTCACCAAGCAATCTTGATTCCAGCTTGTGCTTCATCCAGCCCAGCATTTCTCATGATATACTCTTCATATAAGTTAAATAAGCAGGGTGACAATATACAGCCTTGACATACTCCTTTCCCTGTTTGGAACCAGTCTGTTGTTCCATGTCCAGTTCTAACAGTTGCTTCTTGACCTGCATACACATTTCTCAGGAGGCAGGTAAGGTGGTCTGGTATCCCATCTCTTGAAGAAATTTCCACAGTTTGTTGTGATCTACACAGTCAAAAGGTTTGGCGTAGTCAATAAAGCAGACGTAGATGTTTTTCTGGAACTCTCTTGATTTTTCTATGATCCAATGGATGTTGGCAATTTAATCTCTGGTTCCTCTGACTTTTCTAAAACCAGCTTGAACATCTGGAAGTTCATGGTCACGTATTGCTAAAGCCTGGCTTGGAGAATTTTGAGCATTACTATACTAGCATGTGAGATGAGTGCAATTGCGCGGTAGTTTCAGCATTCTTTGGCATTGCCTTTCTTTGGAGTTGGAATGAAAACTGACCTTTTCCAATCCTGTGGCCACTGCTGAGTTTTCCAAATTTGCTGGCAAATTGAATGCAGCACTTTCACAGCCTCATCTTTTAGGATTTGAAATAGCTCAACTGGAATCCCATTACCTCCACTAGCTTTGTTCATAGTGATGTTTCCCAAAGCCCACTTGACTTCACATTCCAGGATGTCTGGCTCATTGTGATTGATCACGCCATTGTGGTTGTCTGGGTCATGAAGATCTTTTTTGTATAGTTCTTCTGTGTATTCTTGCCAACTCTTTTAAATATCTTCTGTTTCTGTTAGTTCCATACCATTTCTGTCCTTTATCATGCCCATCTTTGCACAAAATGTTCCTTTGTTATCACTAATTTTCTTGATGAGATCTCTGGTCTTTCCCATTTTATTGTTTTCTTCTATTTCTTTGCATTGATCACTGAGGAAGGTTTTCTTATCTCTCCTTGCTATTCTTTGGAACACTGCATTCAAATGGTTATATCTTTCCTTTTCTCCTTTGCCTTTATCTTCTCTTCTTTTCTCAGCTCTTTGTAAGGCCTCCCCAGACAGCCATTTTCTCTTTTTGCTTTTCTTTTTCTTGGGGATGGTCTTGATCACTGCCTCCTGTACAATGTCACAAATCTTCGTCCATAGTTCTTCAGGCACTCTGTCCATCAGATCTAGTCCCTTGAATCTATTTGTCACTTCCACTGTATATCATTAAGGGATTTTACTTAGGTCATACCTGAATGATCTAGTGGTTTTCCCTACTTTCTTCAATTTAAGTCTGAATTTGGCAATAAGGAGTTCATGATCTGAGCCACAGTCAGCTCCCAGTCTTGTTTTTTTCTGACCGTATAGAGCTTCTCCATCTTTGGCTACAAAGAATATAATCAGATTTTGGTGTTGACCATCTGATGATATCCATGAGTAGAGTCTTCTCTTGAGTTGTTGAAAGAAGGTGTTTGCTATGACCAGTGTGTTCTCTTGGTCAAACTCTATTAGCCTTTGCCCTGATTCATTCTGTACTCCAAGGCCAAATTTGCCTATTATTCCAGGTATCTCTTGATTTCCTACTCTTGCTTTCCAGTCCCCTATAATGAAAAGGACATCTTTTTTGGGTGTCAGTTCTAGAAGGTCTTGTAGGTCTTCACAGAACCATTCAACTTCAGCTTCTTCAGCATTCCTGTTTGGGGCATAGACTTGGATTACTGTGATATTGAATGATTTGCCTTAGAAACAAACAGAGATCATCCTGTCATTTTTGATGCTGCATTTCAGACTCTTTTGTTGACCATGATGGCTACTCCATTTCTTCTAAGAGATTCTTGCCCACAGTAGTAGATATAATGATCATCTGAATTAAATTCACCCATTCCAGTCCATTTTAATTCATTGATTTCTAAAATGTTGATGTTCACTTTGCCATCTCCTGTTTGACCACTTCCAATTTACCTTGATTCATGGAGCTAACATTCTAGGTTCATGGATCTAACAGCATGGACCAGATTCATGGACCTAACAACAGGGAGGACCAGATTCATAGACCTAACAACAAGAAGGGAACACAGCCCCACACCTCAACAGAAAATTGGATTAAAGATTTATGGAGCATTACCCCGCCCATCAGAACAAGACCCAGTTTCCCCTACAGTCAGTCTCTCCCATCAGGAAGCTTCCATAAGCCTCTTATCCTTATCAGTCAGAGGACAGACAGAATGAAAACCACAGTCACAGAAAATAATTAAACTGGTCACATGGACCACAGCCTTGTCTAAATCAATGAAACTATGAGCCATGCCATTAAGGGCCACCCGACACAGACAGGTCATGGTGGAGAGTTCTGACAAAACTTGATCCACTGGAGAAGGGAATGGCAAACCACTTCAGTATTCTTGCCTCGAGAACCCCATGAACAGTATGAAAAGGCGGAAAGATATGACACTGAAAGATGAACTCCCCAGGTTGGTAGGTGCCCAATATGCTACTGGAGAGGAGTAGAGAAATAACACCAGAAAGAATGACGAGGCAGAGCCAAAGGGAAAACAACACCCAGTTGTGGATGTGACTGGTGATGGAAGTCAAGTCCAATGCTGTAAAGAACAATATTGCATAGGAACCATAGTATATTTATTATCTATTCATTTTTTTAAAAAGATGCTTTAATATTATGAACTACAGAGTCAGCATTTAAATTTCCCCACTTGTCTTACAAATGTCTTTTCACAGTTTGTTCAAATCAGGATTCAGACTAGGTCCAGACAGTGCATTTGATTGACAAGTCTCAAGGCTCCTTTAGTTTTTAACAATTTCCTTTATTCTCTTTTTTGTTCATGCCATTTATATATTGAAGATATTGGGACAGTTTCCTCATAGAATTTCTCACAATCTAATTTTGGCTGATTGAATACTTTTTGTTCATTTACTACACCCCATATTTCCTGTAAATGGATGCTTAGATCCAGAAGTTCACTGATACGCAGGTTCAGTTTGGTTGGGAGCAAAAATACATGAAAGGTGGGGCTGTGCATTTTCTACTGTGTCTCAGGAAGAAGAGCACTCAGGTCTCATTGTCTCACTTTTGGTCACATCAAGATTGATCAGTGGTTCAGATGTGGCCAGCCAGACCATCCAGCTGAATGTTACTCATCAGCTCTTCACCTGCTGGCTTCAGAGGCCATTCTTCTTCGCCTGCCTCTATTACTGCTTTATTAGAAGAGATGCATAGCAACTTTCTAATTCTGTCTTTCCCCCACAATCTTAACTCTGATCCTTCTCCATCAAATTATTTATTTTGAGACACAACCCATCACCGAGGCAGGAAAAAAATGCCTTTCCCTTTAAGTCTCAACTTAATTTTTTGGTAATATTTATTTATTTGGCTGCACCAGATTTTAGTTGCCGCTCACAGAATCTTCAATCTGTTGCAGCATGCAGGTAAACTCTTAGGTGTGGCACGTGGGATCTAGTTCCCTGACCAGAGGTCGAACCTTGGCCCCCTGCATCGCTAGCTTGGAGTCTTAGCCAGTGGACCACCAGGGAAGTCTCCAGCCTCTGATTTACACACACACACACACACACACACACACACACACACACATATACATGTATGTGCTCAGCTGCTTAGTCATGTCCGACTCTTTGTGACTCCTTGGACTGTAGCCCACCAGGCTCCTCTGTCCATGGAATTTTCCATGCAAGAGTACTGGAATGGGTTGCCGTTTCCTACTTCAGGGGATCTTCCCAACCCAGGGATCAAAATTGCGTCTCTTGCATCTCCTGCATTGACAGGCAAATTCTTTTCCACTAGCGCCACCTGGGAAGTCCTATGCATATATATATTACACACACACACACACACACACACACACACACACACACATATATTTGAGCAAAGAAAGGTTTATTGTAAGGCTGAGCAAGGAGAACAGGCGGCTCATGGTCAAAAACCCCACACTCCCCTCTGTTATATTTTAAATGGAGGCTGTGTCTCACCATACTCGGCAGCTGTAAGGAGCCTGCTGATGAAAAACCCCTTGAGAAGGATTTCCGACGCTATCAACAATTTCCTCCCTGTGCCTGGGTTTTCAAGCCTAGTCCATGAAGAGTTTTGGCAAACCTCCCCCTTCTGCCCCTGCTCAGCACAGCCCAGAGCATGACCACATTTAAGAAAAAGATTGGTCCTCAACCTTGAGCTTCACCCACAAGAAATTTCACCCACACGTTAACGAACTAGTCACTCTGCCCTCGAACACAAAATGGAATTTTATTTTATTTTTTTACACCAAAAACATTTTGTATTGGGATACGGCTGATTAACAATGTTGTGATAGTTTTAGGCGAACAGCGAAGGGACTCAGCCATACATATACTTGTATCCTTTCTCCCCCAAACACTCCTCCCATCTAGGCTGGTACATAACGTTGAGCAGAGTTCCAACAAATGGAACTTTATATTCAATACAGATGTCCGTGTTTATTGTCAAATTGTCAAGAAAATATTCCCCATTACCCTTCTTCATTAAACCAGATATTATAAATGAGGAAAGAAGAGTGTTAAGATCAGAACAGTATTGTCCAGGAAGCACACTTGGTTTGTGGTTGCCAAGTGTGGATAATATGCCTATTTGGTACACACTCAGCATTCATGTTCTGCCAAGCAGGCGTGAGCTTTAGTTCAAAAGATCCCAGTGTATTTTGTGCCAACTAAGAACTTTTTATTCAAGTCTGTCTGCTCAGCCTTAGCCTGTGGGTATGTTTTTACTTGTGTGTTTTTTCTTCATAAGAGTTCATGAGAATGCTATTTATAATTTTCCCCAAAATAGAATTTCTCGACAGGTCTGGATAGAATTCACAGGTTCAAAACTTAGGTGCCATCTAAACACCCCTGTAACCCATTGAGGAGCTGTAACAGAAAGTACAGCTCTCCATAGAGCCCCTTTATGAACCATACACACCTGTGTGGCCCACAGACCACGTCGCCGGTGTTCCCAGGCTGGGGCGGTGGGCGGATAGACGTCCAGTGCCTTCACACACATCACACGCGACTCCAGCACTCAAGGTCGCCCACACACAACCCCCACAGTGCGGCGTTTGGAGGCCTGGCCTCAATAATGTGTCCCTTCGTGTCCTGCTGGAAACCCAGGCTCTCCGTCCAGACTCCTCTGGTAGATGTTCATCAGGTAAACACACTCTCTTCCCTGAGCACCACTGTTTCCTCCCTCAACGCCAGTCATCTTTTAAATTCCTTTCCTTCTCTCAAAATTCCTGTCTCCTCCATTTCTTAGCAGCACCATCTACCCCACCCAGATGTTAGCAGATCCCAAACCTTCTCTCAGTTCAGTTCAGTTGCTCAGTCGTGTCTGACTCTTTGTGACCCCATGAATTGCAGCACGCCAGGCCTCCCTGTCCATCACCATCTCCCAGAGTTCACTCAGACTCACGTCCATAGAGTCAGTGATGCCATCCAGCCATCTCATCCTCGGTAGCATCATTCCTTCCAAAGAAATCCCAGGGCTGATCTCCTTCAGAATGGACTGGTTGGATCTTCTTGCAGTCCAAGGGACTCTCAAGAGTCTTCTCCAATACCACAGTTCAAAAGCATCAATTCTTTGGTTCTCAGCCTTCTTCACAGTCCAACTCTCACATCCATACATGACCACTGGAAAAACCATAGCCTTGACTAGACGGACCTTAGTCAGCAAAGTAATGTCTCTGCTTTTGAATATACTATCTAAACCTTCTCTGGCATCTTATAAATTTTCCCAGCCCCCTCCTCGATTTGTAAATCAAAGCTATTCTTATCTCTACCTGGGACTTCTGCCAGCCAAACAGGGGGAAGATATTCCTTGTTGGCTCATATGGTAAATAATCTGCCTGTAATTCTGGAGACCCAGGTTTGATCCCTGGGTTGGGAAGATCCCCTGGAGAAGGGAATGGCAACCCAATACTCCAGTATTCTTATCTGGAGAATTTCATGGACAGAGAAGCCTGGAGGGCTACAGTCTATGGGGTCACAAAGTGTCAGACAAGACTGAGTGACTAACACACACACACACACACACACACACACACACAGGAGCCCAAGATGAGATAGGGAAGGGGTGCAAGGGATTTGGCGTGGCTCTCCGCATCCCAGATAGTTTGACTTTTTGCTTTTCTTTGCTTGTTTCCTGGTACACACACTATACATACACGACATGCACACACATATCACTGCAAGATTTCATCCTATCATTGTCCTCTTTGGTTTCCATATGGACCCAAATCTCCATGTCAACCAGCGCTGACGTGTGTGAGTTCCCTCTGTAGAAAGACGATTGGTTCTCTCTGACCTCGAGTTACATGGCAGAGGCTCATCCACCACTTTGGCACTGGGAGGAGCCAGGCTGGAGTATCCTTCCCTAACTCCTGAGTCATCCAGCCACCTCATTTCGATGCCGCCTGTGCATCTCCTCGACGGACAAGTTGGCACTTGCTCCCACCTCATCTCTGTTCTCCTCTGTAGCTGCTGTCCTGTGTAGAGGGAAGAAACAGGGCAGCCGACCCCAAGGCCCCCAGATGTCTTTCAGTGGCTGCTGTAATGAGTCGGATAGTGGGTAAAAGCCACACTCAGGGATGGCCCAAGAGACCTTGGTAGAAACACTATGACAACTTCCCGGAAAAGTTTCAGCATATTTTTGGCAATCGTGTTGAAGAGTGAAGCGCCAGGTATGTCCTGTACTTGAGGAAGGCGTGACTCAGGCCACCATCACACCAACACCCTCGGCGTTCTCTCCAAAGTAAGTTGCTTCACTCCCCCTTGGGTCATGCTCTTACTCACTGACACATCTGAAATAGCATGTCCTATACATCCCCTGCTGGAGGGCCTCATGGACCTCATCCCCCTACCTGTCTGCCTGGGAGCAAGCTCAGCATGAGGGCCTGAAACCAGTGCCCCAAACCTCAATATGCCCCTGAAAAGTAGGATAGGGCAGCTAGGTGACTCAGCAGGTCCCCACCCCCGGGTGCAAGTCCATTTACGCTGAAAGTCCACTCCACAGAAAAATCACCAGGACTGTCAATCCTGGGGGAGACTGCCAATAATTAATCATCTCTTCTTCCACATTTGGCTCAGTGGTAAAGAATCTGCCTGCCAGTGCAGGAGACTCAGGTTCAATCCCTGGATCAGGAAGATCCCCTGGAGTAGGAAATGGCAACGCACTCCAGTATTCTTGCCTGGAGAATTCCTCGGACAGAGAAGCCTGATGGGCTGCAGTCCAGGAGGTCTTAGAGATGGACATGGCTGAGCACACATCGCTACCTTTGCCACCCATCCATCTTCCATGTCAGTAGAGGTTAGCCCCAGAAGGGGCTGCTCCACCAGAGACTGTGTTTCCCAGACACTGCTGAGGCTGGGAGTGACCAAGTGACTAAGAGAGCCATGAGCAACTTCCTCCTCATTGTTGAAAGGAAGTTGCTTATCCTGAACTTCTGCTTCTTGCCCTTCCCTCGAAAATCAAATCTCCCAGCTTTTACCAGGCATTTGAAACACTTTGCGCCACGAAAACCATCTGAGAGTCTGGTCATACCTGTGGATCCCTTCTCAGAAAGACAGGTTTAAGTGCGTGAAATAAAATACACCATAAAACACTGACTGAATGGGCTTCCCTGGTGGCTCAGACAGTAAAGAATCTGTCTGCAATTCAGGAGACCCAGGTTCGATCCTTGGGTTAGGAAGAGCCCCTGGAGAAGGGAATGGCAACCTACTCCAGTATTCTTACCTGGAGAATCCCATGGACAGAAGAGCCTGGTGGGCAACAGTCCATTGAGTTGTAAACAGCAGGACACAAGTAACGCGACTTATCAGGCAGGCAGAGTGACTGAAGTTTGAAACACTGATAACCCCTAATATCTGTGAGAATGTGGAGCAACTAGATCACTTAAACATTGCTTCCTAATGAGAGCATAATCTCATTCAACCAGTTTGAAAATAGGTCAGCAGAATCTACAACAACCACACACGTGATCACCTTGCAACCCAGCAATCCCACCCAAGAGAAATGAGTGCATATGTTTGTCTGTGTGTGTTAGTTGCTCAGTCGTGTCCGACTCTTTGCAACCCCATGGACTGTAGCCCACCAGGCGTCTCTGTCCGTGGAATTCTCCAGGCAAGAATACTGGAGTGGATTGCCATTCCCTTCTCCAGAGGAACTTCCCAACCCAGGAATCAAACCCTGGTCTCCTGCATGGCAGGCAGATTCTTTACCGTTTGAACTACAGGGAAGTCAAGATATATAAACATAAGAATGCTTTTGACTATTAGACATAGCTTTATGTCCAATAGTCTAAAAAATATTTAGATATAGCTTTACGTCTAAGAGTCAAAAGCAGAAAGAACTCATACATCCACCAACAGGAGAATAGATAAATTGTTTCTATTCATAAAATGAAATACTACACAGCAGGAAAGGGAGTGGATTGCTGACATAGACAAAAGCATGGATGAGCCCCACAGACATTATGTTGCGTGAAAGAAGCCGACACGAAAGCGTCCAGACGTTAATTACACGTATCATGGTGATTATTTCACAACACACATAAATATCAAATCATCACCTTGTATACCTGAAGCTAATATGATATGTTAGTTATATCTTAATAAAAAATATTCAGATGGCAGAGGGAGAGAGAAAAAGGCAGAGCACAGAGGATTCTTAGGGCAGTCAATACTATAATGGTAGATACATCCTTACACATTTGTCCAAACTCACAGAAGAGTGAGCACTAAGGTAAACTGTGGACTTAGGGTGGCCATGATGTGTCCACGTAGATCCCTGCATGTGTGCGTGCTCAACCATGTCTGACTCTTTGCGACCCCACGGACTGAAGCCCACTGGGCTCCTCTGTCCATAGAAATCCCCAGGCAAAACTACTGGAATGGATCGCCATTTCCTACTCCAGGGAATCTTCCTGATCCAGGGATTGAAGCCACGTCTCCTGTGTCTCCTGTACTGGGAGGTAGAGTCTTTACTGCTGAGCCAGTTGGAAAACCCTCGTGTTGGTTTAAAAAAGAAAGAGCATTCTGGAGAGTGGTGCTGATAAGGGTGGAGGCTATGCACATGGGAACAGGGGTCTGTGGTTCTCTGCGCCTTTCTTTCAGTTTTGTTGTAAACCTAAAACTGTTCTAAAAAATCGTCCTTTAAAAAAAAGTGCACATACTATATGATTTCATTTAAATGTCAAGAACAAATAACACTAATTAGTGGTAACAGTAGTCTGAATAATAGTTACTTTTGCAAGAATGTCACCAAAAGAGATCTGGGAAAAACCAAAGGGAAACGTTCTTAGGTGATGAAGTTCTACATTTTGATACCACTAAAATCTATACTTTTAGCTAGCCAGACACAGCCCTGTGTGTATTTAAGACACTGTGTATATGTTGTAACTCAGTGAAAAAGTAGATTTCGCATGTAAGAAGAAAATAAAATTATTGAAATCATAAATAAATTGCTTTGAAATATACGTAAAATGTTATCTATGCTTTAAAGACTAACCTGTGATATAGTAATATATATATGCCTTAGTGAGCTATCTAATAATAAGTAGCAGCAGTTTTAATCATTACCACTGCTGCTGTTGTGGTTCATTCAATAGGCTGTGTCCAGCTCTCCAGCCCCGCGGACCGCAGCAGTCCCGGCTCCCCTGTCCTTCACCATCTCCTGGAGTTTGCACAAATTCATGTCCATAATTTCAAGGTAATGATGAATATAAATTATCACGACAACTGAAACCCATATTAAATACCTATTATTCATATAGGAAATGAATTCACAAGTACCATGGCTAATAGTACCAAGGTTTGTTGCCTATGTTCATAATTGAAGGAAATGCTAAATATAAAATAGAGACATAATTTTTTCCCAAGCCAAGTTTATGGAGCCTCTGAACTCTATCCATGGACTCTTTGGGGTTCTGAGAACCCCAGGTTAGGAAGCCCTGGGGGACAGTGAAGCAGCAGCATGTAGGTGCCCGGGTCACAGAACCGTCGGGAGGAGCACAGCTTCCCCGCCAGGCTGGCGCATGTTCCGCAGGGCTGTTCAGTGAGCCAGCCGGTGCGGGCTCTTTGTTACAGCCGCCTGGGCTTTGTCCTAACTAGTGCAGATCACTACTAGGTGGACACATAGACTATGAGCCTCTTCCGCCAAATCCATGTGGGGACCTACTTCTCAGACCCTAGTTATTGGGACACTATCTGCCATTCTCCCTACAGGGAAACCCTTTGGATTATCTGCTCCTGGAAGATCCACTGACCAGGTGAGACCTCTAGTGTCCAGTTCCCTTCCTCCCCTTTTCATACTTGTCCCATCTCAGTCCCCAGGCAGGATTCAGCAGGAAGACCACGCTACAGACTGTCACAACCCCCCATCCTACCCTTGATGCCCAGGTCAGCAGCTGAGACGTGCAGCCACACCACAGTGTGTCACCATCTCCAGCAGTGGTGACTGTCACACCTGCCATCTGAGAGCTCCAGATGAAAACCCGGAACCCCAGCACATACATAGTGATGAAAACCCACGTTTAGCACAACCTTTCCATCAACGTCCCTTCCAGAACCTCTCCTTCATAAGCAAGGAGGAAATGTTCTCCCTGAAAAGATTTAGAAAGTGAAAGTGTTATTGGCTCAGCCGTGTCTGACTCTTCGGACCCTATGGACTGTAGCCCACCAGGCTTCTCTGTCCATGGAATTCTTGAGGCAAGAATACTGAAGTGGGTTGCCTTGCCTTTCATTAAGTCTAAAAATGTTTAAGACGATCATACTGAGAGTCTAATAAATGTATTTTTGTGTTACAGAATCTGAGGATTTGCATTTCATACATTTTCAAAGTGTTTAATAATTGGGTTATTAGAGTCAGAGAAGTTAGCATAGTGATTCAGATTTCAAATATATAACTTTTCTTTGTGATAATTTGGCTGAAATCTCACTGTGCTTTTACACTATTAGAATACCGAAGAGATTATCTGTTTAGTTTAACATTTTAATTAGCTATTTAAGAACTTGAGACAGTTTTGTTTTAATAAAGTTTTAGGTATATTTTTAAAAATTAAGTTTACTACAATCATAACGAAGGGAATTTAAATTGTAAAAGCTCCTCTGAAAATGATGGCTAAAATGCGTCAAATTAGTAAATACAATAACGTATATGAATTGGATGTCAATACTTACGAAAGAACTAGGTTTTACGAATTTTAATTAGCTGCAATTAACTTTTAACATCAAGGTAAATCTCAAAGATCAGCAAAAACTCTTTATTTAACCACAGCCAACCCGTACCTGATGACTAACTGCCCAGAAACTCTATTTTGTGAGATTCTCATGCTGGGCTGGTTCTCAAAGTCTCTGGAGAAGCTTGTTTAAGACATGATTGCTCAGCCTTCTCTCCACACTGAGTCAGGAATTGGGTGAAGTCGGGATGCCAAGATTTCCTCTTCCTGTCCCAAGGGTGAGCACACTTCTAGGGTACTAAAGTCTGTTTCATATTCATTTCATTGTCACCAGGCTTGCAGTGAGGAACTGAAAATGCTTTACATGCGGTTTCTGATTCACACTCACATCTGACTGTGGGCCATCATAACTTGGGCACTGTGGACGCACACACATCTCCATGGTAACCGTTCACTCTCTGGTCTCCATGGTGAGGTTTTTAAGGACCCTCAAATGTACTTTATTTAAAATTCTAAATGATTTTGCTGTTGATCTGGCAAGCACAAAAAGCTATTTTAAAAAATAACTTCAGCCCTATTTCAGGAGTATTATAAAAAAGGAAAGAAAATAGGAAGAAAAGTAATGGTGATCAATCAGTCCCTCTCATGAAAGCTCATTCTATATGACGATGAATTAGAATAGCAAAGTTAAATGATGTAAAACTGAATTAAATCACCTACATCTTTTTTAATCTGACATGTATTTATCAAAATTCATTTTGCATTATTTAACACACAAAATGATTCACTGTTTGACTAAACATCACTTCTACACACTTAAAGAAATTATCTCAATATCCTCTATTCAGGAGACATTTCTCTTTACAGACTTACTCAGATGTCTGATTACAGGGAATCGACAGAAGGCTATTGAATTAAACTGCCAGCCCCCGATGAGGAGAATGCCTCACAGTTAAACACACGACGTAGAGAAAAGAGTTGTAATATCAACTGTCCCTTCAATAGCGACACAGAGAAAGTATATGATTGTTTCCCTTTTGTTAAGATCTGGGTTTATTTACAAATGGAATTGTTAAATAAGGAATCACCCTCCACTGAGGGTTTCCCAGGTGGTGCTAGTGGTAAAGAATCTGCCTGCTAATGCAGGAGATGTAAGAGACACAAGTCCAGTTTCTGGGCCGGGAAGATCCTCTAGGGGAGGGCAAGGCCACCCACTCCAGTATCCTTGCCTGGAGAATCCCATGGACAGAGGAACTGATGGACGACAGTTCCCAGGGTCGCACAGAGTTGGACACAACTGAAGCAACTTAGCACACACACGCACCCTCCACATTCCTCCCAGGCATCAATATGTATTGATTGCTCACCTGAGAAGAGAATCCACTCACTGGAAAGACAGACATGAACTGACCGCATGTGGTCCATTGAGCAATGACAATTGTTTTCAAGATAAAGGAGCTGGCCCCAAGCAGCATGAGGGATGCTCACCTTGCTCTGAAGACCTGACCACAGTGCCTACCTCTGACCGGGCTATACCCCTGGCCTCTCTCGGGCTCCTGGTCAAGCGCTGCCCTGTTTCTGTTCTTTTCCCACGGGAGGACTTTCTGAGCGCTTAGATACCTCCAACTGAGGTATTTCCGAGGCTGTGTTACCTCTGTGGGGTGTGGCAGAGCTCAGGGGTATGAAAGTTTAATTCTGTGAACTACAAACCTGGAGGTTGGGCTCTGGGAAATTCTTCACATTTTCTTTCTCTCCAATCCCTGCTGCACTGGCTCTCAGAGCAGGTACCCCTACTGAGAACCAATGAATGAGTGAATGAGTCAGGGAGCATAGACAGCATGAGCAAAGGCGTGGGCAGGACTCGAACAGCCTGTGAGTCCCTGCTCCCTTGGGCCAGCAGGCAGACTACCAGTGCTGGGTGCAGCCGGCCTCATGCATCCACCACCTGGGGGGAGGGCTGCACCCCTTTTGGACCCACTCTTACATCTGGGACAACTCCTAGGAGGAGGCGCCACCTCCCTAGGCTTGGCCTGAGTGTGTAAAAGGAGCGTATTCTGAATTCAGGCTTAACTGTTGTCTTCACTGTTACTTTTCCTCCGTGTGGTTCCACATCTTATCTCTTTTGGAACAAAGGACTTTCATTCTTCTACTATCATGGGGCTCTAGTCTCATAACTTGTAAGTGGCATTGACCTTCTTGTTAGAAACAAGTATTTTCTTTTTTTAAATTGAAGTACAGTTGATTTGCCGTGTTGTGTTAATTTCTCCTGTATGTATAACAGTGATTCAGTTATATGTGTATATATGAATATATATATATGTATATATACATTTTAAAAAAATATATTCTTTTCCACTTGGTTTATCACATTGAATACAGTTCCCTACACTGTACAGTAGGACCTTGTTGTTTGTCCATCCGAAATATAATGGTTTGTATCTGCTAATCCCAATCCATCCCTCCCCACCTCCCCCCTGCCTCTTGGCAACCACAAATCTGTTCTGTGTGTCTGTGAATCTAAAGCAAGTATTCCTCTAAAAGAATTATAGATGTGATGAGTGGTGATTTGGGAAGAAACTGAGGTAGGCTCTGTTTACCCCTCCAGATCTACTTCTGGTTCTGAGCCCCAACACCACTTTCTATACATCTTTCTAAAGTCACCTAACATCCCGAGGCCTTGTTTTCCTCATCTATAAAACAAGCTGGAAAAATAGAAGCTGGTTCTGCTCTAGCTTCAGGATTCTCTCCTCGGCCAGAGGGTCTCCCACACCCAGCACAGCACAGGACTGTTGGACCCTGAGGTTGTGCCCTAGTACAGCTTCGCTGGGATCCTGGGGCTGCGAGGCGAGCAGGATGGTGCTGAGACAGCAGCAGATGATGGGTGTAGGTCAGGTACTGTCACCCAAGAGGCCGTTTTGTAAGATCAGGAGTTCACACAAAATCACCGGGTGCCCTTTCTGGAAACCTGGAAAGGCTGAGGCGGAGACGGATGGTGTGCGACGTGAGACGTTCGACCACCATCTATACATACATATAAAATATATATGTATGTACTTATTTTTGGCTACTTTGGGTCTTCATCGCTGTATGCGGGTTTTCTCTAGTTTTGGTAGCAGAGGCTACTCTTTATTGCAAGTAGCTCCTCTTATTGCAGAGCATGGGGCTCTGGGGCGTGTGGACTCTGGTTGTGGCCCATTGGCTTAGTTGCCTCGAGGTATCTAGGATGTTCCTGGCCCAGGGACTGAACCCATGTCCCCTGCATTGGAAGGCAGATTCTTAATTACTGGACCACCAGGAAATCCAGTCACTGGTTTGTTTGGACAAATTTAACTGAAGGGTACCTTGGTCATCTGTACGGTTTTTATTTGGGCTTCCAGCCTGCAGCACAGGAGATGAGTTTGATTTCCTGGATCAGCAAGATCCCCTGGAGAAGGAAATAGCAACATGCTCCAGTATTCTTACCTGAGAAATCCCACAGACAGAGAAGCCTGGTGAGCTATAGTCCATGGGATTTCAAAGAATCAGGACACGACTTAGCAACTAAATAACAACAGTGGTGTGTGGTAGGCAGAATAAAGCACCCTCCCCACAAAGACTTCCATACAGTAAGCCTTGGAAGCTGTGTCTATGTCGTTTTGAGGCAAGGGGAGGATGAATATTACAGGTTTGAACTAAGGTGGCTAATTGGCTGGCCTTAAAGAGGGTATTCTGGATTTTGCAGCTGGGCCCAATGTAAGCCCAGGAGTCATTTGGAGGGGAAGAGGGAGGTGGAAGGATCCGAGTCAGAGAAATTCTTGAAGGTGCTACCCTGCCAGCTTTGACCATGGAGGAAGGGGCCGGGAGCCAGCAAGCACAGGAGGCCCTAAGAGCTGGGCAGGTCAGGAAACAGATTCCCCCAGAGCCTCTGGAACAGCACGCCCCTGCTGCCACCTCAGTTCTGACTCAGGAAGACCCACCTCAGGCTTCTGGCCTCCAGAACCGTGAGAGAAGAAATGCATGTTTTTGAAGCCATTCATGTGGCAACTTGTACCAGCAGTAGTAGGAAACGAGTAGATGGCATGTATTCTAATGCTTCAGGGTTTGCTATAGTGATTTCATTAGGGTGGCTGAAATTGATCCATTTAAAGCAACATAAATAGTAAATTTAAAATTCCTTAATAAAAATCCTGGGAAATGAAATGTACATTCTACTGGGTTGAATAAAGGCAATTATTCCATCTTTTGTTGTCACCCTGAGTTGAGAGCACCAGTTGATCACAGAGACAGGGTGAGGGGCCCAAACAGAGAGAAAAATTGGGAAAGAAGCCCCAGGAATGAAACTGGTTGAGCTCAAGCACCAGGTTCCAAATACAAGAGAGAAGTCAGGATGGTCGACATGTGTGGCTCCTGGAGACCTCACGGAGGCAGCTGGCCAAGCAGGTGTTGGGCCCAGGAAGCAGAGTACACAGGTGTCCTGAACTCGAGGCTGAGCCCGGCGAGGAGGAAAATGAAGACAGCAGACTCTCAGTGCCCAGTGGGGACCACCCACCTCCGCCACAAAGCCTCTCGCACAAACCCACGCCCCACCCCCCACGGTGGGGAAGAGCCTGTCCCATTCCAGGGACACAGAGGCCAGGCTGGGCAGGACACGTGGGAGGATACTAATCAGGTGAACCTCGCTGGCAGGCCAGGGGGAGAGGGGAGCGTACGGTGCAGGACGCACGCGGACGTTTGCCCAGTTACAGCGTAGTGATTTTATTTATCTGGTCATTTCTAATCTTTTTGCTATGACACATGTCAGACCTATACAAAAGAAGACGCATGGCCCATTGTATCTGTTCTCTCAACTATTTATCCCCCCGGGGAAGCAAGTCGCAGAGGACCTATCACTTCATCTCTAGATGTTTTAGTGTTGTCTGTAAAAGGTGAGGGCTCTACCTGGCCAGTTTTAAATAAAAATACCCCAGCGCTTGTGTTTCAGCCCCCTCACCCAGCCTGCCTCTCCGGTCCCTCCCAGCTGTCTGGCTTTCCTTCGCTTTGGAAGCTGTAATCGGCCAGCGGCTGGGACATCTGGGGAGCATCTCTGACAGACAATCTCCTATCAACACAGGTTGCCAGGTGTCCTAGTCTTACCATTCACAAAGGACTCGTGAGTGTGTCCCTTGTCTCCAGGAGGTTCTGGAGTCCGGCCAGGTCTGGCCACATCTCTTGCAGTCCTTTCTTCATTCCAGGGTAGAAGCAAGTGAACTTGAGCTACTGGCAGGAAGGTGGGTTTTTGCAAAGTTATTTGAAATAGATAGCATCATAATTTCCAGACCACTCATCGCTCCGTGTGGTTAAACACTTGTGGAGAACCAGGCATTGTTAGGTATTTTATTTATTTATTTATAATACTTTTTTTTTTTTTTTTTTGGCTGTGCCATTTGGCTTGTGGTATCTTAGTTTCCCGACCAAAGATTGAACTCTCACTATCAGCCCTGAAAGCGCCAAGTCCTAACTGCTGGACCACCTGGGCTAAGTACTTTTAAACATTTCGTTGAAACCTTCCTCTGAAGTTGGCACCATTACACACGACAATGACGATTCCCCCCGTTTTACAAATGAGCAACCTCAGGATCAAAACAGTAGAGCCGCCTGCCAGGGTCGACTCTGGAACACCCCGGAATACCAGCCCTGGTCGGTCTGGCTCCCACACGTGTTCTGATGGACCGCACCAGGCCTTCCCACCTCACCTTCCTTCCCTCACCACCTTTATCTGCTACTTCATGGTCAGCAAGGGGGGCGGCTGCTGCAACCCTGGTCCCTTTCCCCCCAGTACAGAGCACTTCACCACAATTCGGTTGATGCATAGAGAGTAAACAGAATGCTCACCTCTAAGCTTTTCAAATCTCAGGGTTCAATTTTCCAGAAAGTTAATGAAGCTTCGAATTCATGCTCTCTCATTGCCAGGACTCTCCAGGTCCCATGAGGGGCCCTTTTGAAATGTCCACACAGACTTATGTTGTCATAAAATTGGTAAAAGTCAGTGATTTATAAGTTATTTTTCTTAAATAGAACCTTTGGGAGTTATGTAAGCTCCAGGCCCCACGACCAAGAGGAAACTCCTTGCAAACCTCCCCCTTCCCAGAGACCTTTGTGGTCCTCCTTGTCGGCTGGAGGGCTGAGGGGTCTGGGGGCGATACTGAAAGGGGACCCCACAGTGTGGCAGCAGGAAGTGTGTGCCTGGCTTCAGATGTTGCATAGCTGAAATTTTCCCATAGGAATCCTGACATAGTATCTATGTGTGGTTGAAAGAATATGTTGAACATATTCCTCACGTACACTGTGAATTAAATGAGCTTTGAGGACAGGCCAGGGAAACCAAGACCAGACAGAATATCGTTCCCTATAAAATATGTTCCAAATACCAATGGCCAACGTAAGATGCTGCTGTATGGGCACCACTGCCGGAAGTGACTGTAGCCACCTGCACATGTGCAGACCCTCCCCTGCTGCAGGCCTCAGTCTGAGTATCTGCTTTGTGAGCCTCCCTGGACTGGCTTCAAGCTCCCGTCCCCTTGCGATCTGAAATTCCAACACGTTTATCTCTATGTCCCTTGGGGCACTTACTATAATACCTTCTCATTTGAATTATAGTTATTTGTGAACATGACTCAGCTTGTCTACTTTACTGTCAGTCCAATGTGAAGGGCCTTTTCTTAGTCATCTCAAAATTCCCCTAGCGCCTAAACACAAGTCCATAAATCCTTGTTGGTGGAGTAACTGAATGAATTTGTGATCTAGAGAATGAAATTTATCAGGAGTCCATCTCTCTTCTGCTTCTAATCACTTTTCTCTCCAGGATTTAATTATATATGTCCTATGAAAGGGCTTCCCTGATGGCTCAGCTGGTAAAGTATCCTCTTGCAATGCAGGAGACCCCAATTCAATTCCTGGGTCAGGAAGATCCCCTGGAGAAGAGATAGGATACCCACTCCAGTGTTCTTGGGCTTCCCTGGTGGCTCAGTTAGTAAAGAATCCACCTGCAATGTGGGAGGCCTGGAATTGATCCCTGGGTTGGGAAGATCCCCTGGAGGAGGGCATGGCAACTGACTCCAGCATTCTTGCCTGGGGAATCCCCATGGACAGAGGAGCCTGGTGGGCTGCAGTCCACCAGGGGGTCGCAAAGAGTTGGACAGGACTGAGCAACTAAGCACACACTTGCCCTATGAAGGCTTTTGTTTTACTTCCTCTTCCCAAAAGAAGTTAAGCTTCTTCTTTTTTAATATATATTAATTAATTAATTTAGCCACGCTGTGTCTTAGTTGCTTCATGTGGGATCTAATGCTCTGACCAGGGATCGAATCTGGGCCCCCTGCATTGGGAGCACAGAGTCTTAGCCACTCAATAACAAGGGAAATCCCTAAGCTCTTTAGGAAGGAATCAAGACCCTGGTTTTTTGCATCCTCCACACTGTTGAACACTGGGGCCTGCGCAGAGTGAATATTGGTTGTCTGAATGATTACGCTTCAGGCAGAGGTACCTTAGAGTCTGTGGAATCACACCTCCTCTAAGGTGCCTTGATGGAGAGGTCATCCAATCTCTGGCGAGAAAAATGAGCTGCGAGAGATTTGAGACTGACCGGCAGGACCGAGAGTGTCCCCATTCTATTAAACATCTTCACTATCAGGAGCAAGGTTGCCATGAGACACCTTGAACTGCTGAAAATAAAAAAGTAATTTTTTTTTCTGTGCGTGGCTCTAGTAAATTTTTTAAAATTGAAATATAAATGATTTACAATGTTGTCTTAATTTCTGTTGTATAGCAAAGTGATTCAATTTTACATATATATTCTTTTTCATATTCTTTTTCCATTATGATTTATCTTAGATATTGAATACAGTTCCCTGTGCTACACAAGAGGGCCTTGTTGTTCATCCATCCTGTATGTAATGGTTTGCATCTGCTAATCCCCAACTCCCAGTCCATCCCTCCCCCAACCTCCCTCCCACCTTGGCCACACCAGTCTGTTCTCTATGTCTGTGAGTCTCTTTCTGTTTCATGAATAAGTTCATTTGTTGACACAAATTTTAGATTCCATATATAAGTGATACCATGTGGCATTTGTCTTTCACTTTCTAACTTACTTCACTTAGTTTGATCATCTCTAATTGCATCCATGTTGCTGCAAATGGCATTATTTCGTTCTTTTTTATGGCTGAGTAGTATTAAAAGAGTAACTTCTTTAACTTTCAAAACAAAATCAAGAGTGAAAAAATTAAAAAAAATCAAATACCAGGAAACTGAAAAGCAAAAGAGTACTTATGCTGCTACATGTCCTGGACTTAGATCAGAAACTTTTCTTATAGGGAAGCAGTATTTTTGTACCAATTGTACTTCTTGCAGGGAGTGGATCCCTGGAGTTTTTATTCCCACAGGGTTGGTGGGGAGTGGCGGAATTAATTTTCTTTCCCTCCCTTGTTAACAACCATAGATATCACAGGGTGTTCTGGCCTGAGGCCCCTCCTAGTACAGTTTGCACAAGGACAGGTGTGTTCAGAAATAGTTATAAAGCCGAGATAAAGCCCCACAGGCCTCGCCATCACAGGGCTGCGCCACTGTGTCTGTAAGCCATTGCTTGCTTTAAAGTGGTCTGAAATGAAATGGCACTTGTTGAAGAAGAGAGACATTCCATATGTTGTTAAGAACAACAGCTAGAAAAACGACTACCCAGTTCAGACTGTATTGAACAGTGTCGCCAGAACCACGATTGGTGACCCACGGGAGGGTCTCTGTAAAGTCAAATCAGGACAGGAAACTCGGAGTCTGTGTGCAGAGGGAACTAAGTGTACAGTGGGTCCGCAGCAAAGCAGGGCTGGGTGTGGGTGCCGACCCAACAGGCCTACTCTTGGGTCCGTGCCGTTGTCTAGTCACCTGTTCATAGAGAAGGAGAGTCAGGCCCAGGCAACACGGCGGACAGCTGGAGGTCTTGCTTCAACACTGTACCTGCTGGAGAGGGAAAACGGAGAATGTCGGGTGAGGGAACTGGAGCTCCACCTAGACTCTGTGCATTTGAGGTTTTCTGCCTTTTCCGTTACCCAACCATGCTCCTCAAGATTAAGGCTGGTAAAGGCTTCATAATCAGACAGATCTGGATGGGACCCTTCCTGCTGACTCTTATCAATGCTACAAAATTGGGCAGGCTACTTACTCTCTCTTGTAACTTGGACTTCCCTGCTGGCTCACATGGTAAAGCATCTGCCTATAATGCAGGAGACCTGGGTTGGATTCCTGGGTCGGGAAGATACCCTGGAGAAGGAAATGGCACCCCACTCCAGTACTCTTGCCTGGAAAATCCCATGGACGGAGGAGCCTGGTAGGCTACAGTCCATGGTGTCACTAAGAGTTGGGCACGACTGAGCAACTTCACTTTCACTTACTCTCTCTAAGGTTCAATTTTCTCCTCACCTTTCGTCCTTGGAACTGGCATTTCCACACAGTATTATTGTGAACACTACATGGTGAGCAGCGGGTCTGGGTCACAGAAGATGCTCAGTAAATAATTTTCTCCTCATTCTTATTCATAGTCCACAGTGGGATTGCACATCCTATGACACCCAGCCTTGGGTATTTCTTTACTGAGTGTAGCCTGGAAGGATCCTGGCTGGCTCCAGGGTATCAAAAAGTGATGGACAACCTCAAGTATATTTCTTTCCTTTACGTTCATGCAAGTCACCATTTGTGGGAGCTACGAGGGGGCTGAGGGGCTGCAGGGATGTCCCCCTCATTTCCAGCATCCCCCTCAGTTTCTCCAGCCCACTTTCTGCTCACTGCCAATTCTGAGTCAATTTACGTTTGACTTTCTGATGAGATACAGGAGAGCAACCGTGTCACTCACCTTATTACTTGCCCTACACTTGGAGATTTCACAGGACAGCTACACATGGCCACCTCATGACCTTCTGCACTGCCTGGACTTCCCTGGAGCACACTTGCTACCAAGCATTTAGGTTCTCCTGGCTGGAGGGAATAAATGAGAGATACTCAGAAACTCACTTGTCCTTGGTGCCCATGCCCAGTGGACTTTTGCAAAGTCTTCAGCAAACATGGATACAATTGTGCAGAGAACCATTATCAAGCAGGCTTTAAACAAGATGAAGAGGCATAAGGTCAAAGGAAAAATATAACAGAGGACAAACCAGGAAAGACAACTCTGAATGCTGCATAGCAGCACCTGTTCTAAAGGGACCAGAGTCAGTATTCTCTCCTTTTGACATGAATGACTTGGTTTTGGTGCCAGTCTATCATCTTTGATAGTGGTCTGGGTTTTATTTTACAGAAATTGAGATGGTGGTATCTTGCCTAATTTTTTTTATCTGTTATTTAAGAGAATCTCATATTGGGACCTTCCATTTTGGGGGCATTCTAAAAGATGGACATTTTGAAGTTACCCAGGTGACTACCAACAAGTGCATTTCTGACACTGTTGGGCCTGATTCTGGAAGCAGGGGTAAAGGGCTGGTCAGTAGGGGACAATGGTCGTTTGTGGAGAAAGGGAGCTGATAACTCAGAATCTTTATAACGAGAGGCAACACCATGTCATCCAGTAAGGTTTCAAATCTTTATTCCGTGAGATGAACTGTTAGAAAGCACAGAGTACATTTTTAACAGATTATACATCAATCAGTTGGGCTTCCCAGGTGGATCAATGATAAAGAATCTGCCTGCCAACGGAGGAGATGCAAGAGACTAGGGTTCAATCCCTGGGTCAGGAAGACCCCCTGGAGTAGGAAATGGCAACCTGCTCCAGTATTCTTGCTTGGAAAATTCCACGGACAGAGGAGCCTCGTGGGATACAGTCCATGGCGTTGCAAAGAGTTGGACATGACTAACCGACAGAGTGTGTGCACCCACACATCCATCAGAACAGAGCCACAGCAAACATGTAGCATAAAAAGGAAGTGTGAGAAGCAGGCTGCAAAAGGGGAGAGATTTTCCTTCAATTCGTGTGGCTTTGTGTGAGTATCACTAGTAACAGGGAAGTCTGTCCTTCTACTCGAAGATGGTTTTAAATTTTTAAAGAGAAGTGTGCTGACTTGTCCACTTATGGATACATAATTCTGTGAGTGATTTATTAGATGTCTAAAAGGCATCATTTCCCCCAAACAACTGAGTATCAGCATAGGGGACAAGAAGGTTGTGTTTCTGCCTACAAATAATGTTTGTCACACCGATTACAGGCATATTGCTTTACAGATGCACCTTTGAACTTGTAGCATGTCATGTGTTCTTTACCTTGACAAAAGGGCAGCAATGCATACATATGTGACACTCAGTTCAGTTCAGTTCAGTTGCTCAGTCATGTCCGACTCTTTGTGACCCCATGAATTGCAGCACGCCAGGCCTCCCTGTCCATCACCAACTCCCAGAGTTCACTCACACTCACGTCCATCGAGTTGACGATGCCATCCAGCCATCTCATCCTCTGTCGTCCCCTTCTCTTCCTGCCACCAATCCTCCCAGCATCAGAGTCTTTTCCAATGAGTCAACTCTTTGCATGAGGTGGCCAAAGTACTGGAGTTTCAGCTTTAGCATCATTCCTTCCAAAGAACACCCAGGACTGATCTCCTTTAGGATGGACTGGTTGGATCTCCTTGCAGTCCAAGGGACTGTCAAGAGTCTTCTCCAACACTACAGTTCAAAAGCATCAATTCTTTGGTGCTCAGCTTTCTTCACAGTCCAACTCTCACATCCATACATGACTACTGGAAAAACCATAGCCTTGACTAGATGGACCTTTTTAATGTAACAATATTGGATGGGTACTTTCTTGGAAGAGGTTGGCCTTCTTAAAAGAAGAAGGAAAAGGATTTCAGTCTCTTCATAGAAAATGTTTTGATAGATTTAATATAAAACACAAACAGATGAAAAGTACGTGACCTGTAGTAGCAGAATTTTGCCCACTTTGTAGAGATCCCTGTCTACATAAGCATTTTCAGGTCTTCCATATACGGATTTCAGATCCCTTAGGATAAGTAAGAGAAACAGAGATGTGGAGTGTGAAATATGCCAGACCTTTGGCTGAGAACTTGGACACTTTGTTCCACTTAATTTTCATCATAATTCCAGGAGCTGTGCGATCAGGAGCTGTCCCAGAAAATGTGACATTGTGCTGCTGCTGGTTGCAGAAAAGATAAGGTGCTCTTTCTATCAACTCCTAGTGTCTCTGTTACCAAAAAATAGAAAGAGGGCATGAAATTCTCTTCTCAGAGAATATGACTGGTAAACTGTTTATATCTTGAGTGATTTTGAAAAGTAGTGTAATATGGTAAAATTTTGTCCAAGAAAGGGAACCAAAGAGGAGTTTTTCTAGTCAAAATGCAACTTGTATGTTAGCTTGAAGTTGTAACTTAAATGATGGATATTATGAGACAGAGACATTCATAATAGACCTTCACATCCAATTGGGAAACATTAAAATTTTCCTACAGGTTGGGGCTTATTTATTTTTAAAATGACACTTATATTTGAAATGATACTCCTAGTGTCATATCCAGAGAAGCCGATGGCACCCTACTCTAGTACTCTTGCCTGGAAAATCCCATGCACGGAGGAGCCTGGTGGGCTGCAGTCCATGGGGTCACTAAGAGTCAGACACGACTGAGCAACTTCACTTTCATTTTTCACTCTCATGCATTGCAGAAGGCAATGGCAACCCACTCCAGTGTTCTTGCCTGGAGAATCCCAGGGACAAGGGAGCCTGATGGGCTGCCATCTCTGGGGTCGCAGAGAGTCGGACATGACTGAGGTGACTTAGCAGCAGCAGCAGCAGCAGCAGTGTCATATCTGCTCACATGATAACATTCTATGAGAGGCCAACAGTACAACTGTGAATTTATAGAAACGTTTCTTGGTCTTGTTTTCTGTACAATGTATGTTTTTCGACTTTGGAAGGATTGATGAAAGAGAAATCTAATAGGTTTATGAAAATGATTCCAAATGCTGAAGTGCTGCTGCTCATTCTTCATCCCTTAGGTCATTTTTATATAAGTGTATAAACATATGGGCGACACCCTGGCAACCACCACAGACACGTCAGCGGAGAGTCATCCGACGGCATTCCACAGGCCAGACCCCTCCCTGAGCGGGAGCCCGGAACACTGCCCTTCCTCTTCATGAAGGTGGAAACAATTAGACTATTTCTAATGTGCATCTAACTAATCATGTAAGGGGAAAGAGAGACACTAAACACAAACCCTGTGGCTTCCATGGAATTCGCTTCCTCTACAGTTACAAGAGGCTTCCCTGGTGGCTCAGAGGGTAAGGAATCAACTTGCCAACCCAGGAGACACAGGAGGCATGGGTTTGATCCCTGGCTTGGGAAGATCCCCTGGAGAAGGGAATGGCAACCCACTCCGGTATTCTTGCCTGGCAAGTCCCAGGGACAGAGGAACCTGGTGGGCTAGAGTCCACGGGGTGGCAAAGAGTCGGACACAACTGAGAGAGGAACAACACAACTCAACAGCTACAGGGCAGAATTGATTATGGATATTTCTGAATTTCAAAACTGAGAAAAGTCGTCACTAAGGAAACAAATGTGAGACATCTACTAATTGCTGAGTCAGTTAATAGACTGAGTGGATCCCTGGTGAAGGACTAACTTGACAGTTTTCACATATTATCCTAGTGAAGCATTTGCATCTTGATTGAGCATGCTAGAAAGTTAAATCCTCTCCAGATTTAAGGAATATGCCCCAAATGGTGGCCCTTCAGGAATTCTATGCCCTGAGATGACAGGGAGCTATTTTTGGAAAGTCAGCTCCACACCCTCTACAGTTGCCCACTAGAAAGTCCAAAGGCTGGCTCTGAGAATTCTCACTGAAGACAGTCAGATTATATCAATGATTGGCATGTCATTCCATCCATGTGAAAGATTCCGTGCAGAACATACTTAAAGACGATCTTCATATTTTACTTAACAATTGCTACTTCAATAACCCCTGGTCTCCAATGTCTGGGCAAGCAGTAAAATGTTTCAGATTAAACTGAAATGGAATTTCTTCTATGCATGTGGACTGCAGCCAGATTTGATCCTAGAAGCTATCCATGCAATATCCTGATCACACTTTACTAACTGCCCTTCTGATACCTGCTTAGTCCTCTCATCATGGATTCCTTCAATATAGTCTGTGGAGAGCACTTCCTCTGTCAGGCACTGCCCTTGTTACCAGGCTACAGTTACCACGGTTACAACAGTGTGGGGACAGAAGGACCCTTGTTCTCATGGTCTTACATTCTCATCTTGGAAAACAAGGAACCTACTATATTCTGTTTAAGGATAAATTTTAGATAAGAAGTTACAGGAAGTGAAAGTGAAAGTTGCTCAGTCGTGTCCGACTCTTTGCGATCCCATGGACTATAGAGTCCATGGAATTCTCCAGGCCAGAATACTGGAGTGGATAGCCTTTCCTTTCTCCATGGGATCTTTCCAACCCAGGGATCGAACCCAGGTCTCCTACATTGCAGGCAGATTCTTTACCAGCTGAGCCACAAGGGAAGCTACAGGAAAGGTGCCAATTAAATAATTTAGGTGTATATTTTTAACCCCTAAATATTTCTTGCGGGTTGGAAAGGTACAACATTGAATAACTCAGAATGGCACAACAGTAGGCCAATTTTAGATAACTGCACAGAATTGTACAGAGCAAAACACTAGCTACCTCTTTAATCAATTGTTTTTGAAACATGGCAATGGTTAATTTTATGTGTCAACCTAGTTAGGCCCCGGTACTCAGATATTTAGTCAAACATTATTGTAGATGATGCTGCAGAGGTGTTTTTTAGACAAGGTTGATGCTTAAATCAGTAGATGGAGTAGAGTAAATGACTCTCCAAAACCTGGTTGGGGCTCATCCGACTAGTTGACAGCCTTTTCAGAACAAAAACTGAGGTCTTGCAGAGACAAGGGGATCCTGCTAGTCAAGGCCTTCCACCTGCAGGACCATCTCCTCCTCAGGTTGCCAGCCTGTCAGCCCTGCAGACATGGGCTTGCTGGCCTCCATAGCAGCCAATTCCATAAAATCTCTCTCTTCCTCTGTCTATTTGTTTCTCTGTCGGTCTCTCTTGGTCTCCATAGATAGACAGATGGATGGATGGGTAAATAGATAGAGGAGGACTAGACAGGTAGATTGACTGATCAATCGATGAATGATAGATATATAAATATATCCTATTGGTTCTCTTTCTCTAGAGAACCCTGGTTAATGCAAGCACCTGCATCACTTTGAGAGATGCTGAGTCCTTTGCAACCCGGAGTTTATTTCAAGACTTTAAAAAGCCAAGTGCATAAAAAAGAAGGAGCAAAATTTGTGAGCTTTGCCCATTTATGGAGCATTTTTACATATGTATGATTAAATCTTCATGCAACTTTGAATTTCTCTTTATCACCAATTTTCCTTTTTTTTAAATTAATTTTTCTTTATCACCAATTTTCTAATGAGAGACCAGAGCCTCAGAGAATTTAAACTTGGGTAGGCTCATATGGCTAATGTATCAGAAAGCTAGGAAACTAAACAAAATATTAAATCTAGTATGTTTTTAACCTTTGAGAAAATTTCAAACATCAGAAAAGTGCAGAGAAGAATATAATGCAATCTACGCATTACCTAGATTTAACAATTAATATTCAATAGGTTTTGGTCACCTGATGCGAACAGCTGACTCATTGGAAAAGTCCCTGATGCTGGGAAAGATTAAAGACAGAGGAGAAGAGGGCGTCAGAGGATGAGATGGCTGGATGGCATCACCGATGAATGGAAGTGAACTTGGGCTAACTTTGGAAGATGGTGAGGGACAAGAAAGCCGGTCTATGGGGTCCATGCTGCAGTCCATGGGGTCACAAAGAGTCAGACACAACTGGGCAACTGGAAACAACAACTCAATATGCTTGCTGCATCTTTTTCTTTTCTTTTGTTGGAAAGTTTTCTTTTTTTAATAGATGTGTCATTTCACCTTCGGATACCTAGAATGTACTTCTGAAAAATAAGGACTTTTGGGGACGTCCCCAGCAGTCCAGTGGTTAAGACTCCATACTTTCAATGTAGGGGGCATGGGTTCAATCCCTGGTTGGGGAACTAAGATCTCACATGCCCACGCAGTTCAGCCAAAAGATTTCTTTTCAAGAAGTTTTTCTTACTTGACTGTAGCAGCATTATTACACCAAACCTAATTAGCAATAATTCTCCTCTGACCCACTAATATTCACCCTATAATCAAATTTCTACAATTGCACCAAATTGTCTTTGACAGCTGATATATTCAAACCAAACTCCAACTGAGGTCATACCTTACATTTGATTGCTCAGAAAAACTTTTAAAATTTCCTTTAATCTAGAACAGTATTTCTTTCCCTGCTCTTAACCATCATATTCACCCGTTGGTATGAACTGCTGCTCCATTTAATCTTCCACTTTCTAGAACTCTGCTTTCTCCAGAGGCTGGGTAACCTGCTCCTTCATTCCCTGTATTTCCAGTAATCTGGAAGTTAGATGTTAATATCTGATTATATTTAGGTTAAACACCTTCTTGTTCTATTATGTCACCCTGATTTTTCTACAGAAAGGTGTTACCACACTAATGAGACATTTCGCTTTGTCAGTGACTTTTCTGTTTAGGGAAGTGGAGAAACCAGGAAATACATTCTTAGTGAAGGCGTTGGGTGACTCTGGGATGTCCAGTGCTCACGCAGGTTCACATCAGAAGGGTTTCTACCTCCTGCTGGGTCACCTACTGACTGAAGACCACTCAGATCCTAATCACTTCGTATAATACATGAACGAGGCTCCATTTATGAGAATACAAAGTAAGTGCTACTAGTCAGCCAGCCAGACTTTTCCCAGAGGAAGCAGTGACAGACAGCTAGCTGCCCGGGATGAAGGAGCCCTTGTGGCTGCAGATTCGAATCCACAGACCCCAGGTAGGAATATACTTGTGGTCTGGCTCTATTATAAGCTGAATTGACCAATCAGCTGAAATGATCGCTATTTGCAAAAGCATTTACTAAAAAGATAGGATTTCTGGAGTTTAAGGACTTTACCTTTCACATCTTTCTCCTTAATTGTATGTGTGTGTTAAGTCGCTTCAGTTGTGTCTGACTCAGGTGTGCAACCCTAAGGACTGTAGGCACCAGGCTCCTCTGTCCATGGGCTTCTCTAGGCAAGAATATTACAGTGGGTTGCCATGCCCTGCTCCAGGGAATCTTCCCAACTCAGGGATCAAACCTGTGTCTCTTATGTCTCCTGCATTAGTAGGCAGGTTCTTTACCACTAGCACTACCTGGGAAGCATCCCCTTAATTGTACAGTTCAGGTTAGTCGCTCAGTCATGTCCCACTCTTTGCGACCCCATGAATCGCAGCATGCCAGGCCTCCCTGTCCATCACCAACTCCAGGAGTTCACTCAGACTCACGCCCATTGAGTCAGTGACGCCATCCAGCCATCTCATCCTCGGCCGTCCCTTTCTCCTCCTGCCCCCAATCCCTCCTAGCATCAGAGTCTTTTCCAATGAGTCATCTCTTGGCATGAGGTGGCCAAAGTACTGGAGCTTCAGCTTCAGCATCATTCCTTCCAAAGAAATCCCAGGGTTGATCTCCTTCAAAATGGACTGATTGGATCTCCTTGCAGTCCAAGGGACTCTCAAGAGTCTTCTCCAATACCACAGTTCAAAAGCATCAATTCTTTGGTGCTCAGCCTTCTTAACAGTCCAACTCTCACATCCATACATGACTACTGGAAAAACCATAGCCTTGACTAGAAGGACCTTAGTCAGCAAAGTAATGTCTCTGCTTTTGAATATACTATCTAGGTTGGTCATAACTTTTCTTCCAAGGAGTAAGCATCTTTTAATTTCATGGCTGCAGTCACCATCTGCAGTGATTTGGGAGCCCAAAAAAATAAAGTCTGACACTGTTTCCCCGTCTATTTCCCATGAAGTGATGGGACCAGATGCCATGATCTTTGTTTTCTGAATGTTGAGCTTTAAGCCAACTTTTTCACTCTCCTCTTTCACTTTCATCACAAGGCTTTTTAGCTCCTTTTCACTTTCTGCCACAAGGGTGGTGTCATCTGCATATCTGAGGTTATTGATATTTCTCCCGGCAATCTTGATTCCAGCTTGTGTTTCTTCCAGTCCAGCATTTCTCATGATGTACTCTGCATATAAGTTAAATAAGCAGGGTGATAAAATACAGCCTTGACATACTCCTTTTCCTATTTGGAACCAGTCTGTTGTTCCATGTCCAGTTCTAACTGTTGCTTCATGACCTGCATATAGGTTTCTCAAGAGGCAGGTCAGGTGGTCTGGTATTCCCATCTCTCTCAGAGTTTTCCACAGTTGATTGTGATCCACACAGTCAAAGGCTTTGGCATAGTCAATAAAGCAGAAATAGATGTTTTTCTGGAACTCTCTTGCTTTCTCCATGATCCAACAGATGTTGGCAATTTGATCTCTGGTTCCTCTGCCTTTTCTAAAACCAGCTTGAACATCAGGGAGTTCTCGGTTCACATATTGCTGAAGTCTGGCTTGGAGAATTTTGAGCATTACTTTACTAGCATGTGAGATGAGTGCAATTGTGTGGTAGTTTGAGCGTTCTTTGGCATTGCCTTTCTTTGGTATTGGAATAAAAACTGACCTTTTCCAGTCCTGTGGCCACTGCTGAGTTTTCCAAATTTGCTGGCATATTGAGTGCAGCACTTTCACAGCATCATCTTTCAGAATTTGAAATAGCTCAACTGGAATGCCATCACCTCCACTAGCTTTGTTCGTAGTGACGCTTTCTAAGGCCCACTTGACTTCACATTCCAGGATGTCTGGCTCTAGATGAGTGATCACACCATCATGATTATCCAGGTCATGAAGATCCTTTTTGTACAGTTCTTCTGTGTATTCTTGCCACCTCTTCTTAATATCTTCTGCTTCTGTTAGATCCATAACATTTCTGTCCTTTATCGAGCCCATCTTTGCATGAAATATTCCCTTGGTATCTCTGATTTTCTTGAAGAGATCTCTAGTCTTTCCCCTTCTGTTCTTTTCCTCTATTTCTTTGCATTGATCGCTGAAGAAGGCTTTCTTATCTCTTCTTGCTATTCTTTGGAATTCTGCATTCAGATGCTTATATCTTTCCTTTTCTCCTTTGCTTTTTGCTTCTCTTCTTTTCACAGCTATTTGTAAGGCCTCTCCAGACAGCCATTTTTCTTTTTTGCATTTCTTTGCCATGGGGATGGTCTTGATCCCTGTCTCCTGTACAATGTCACGAACCTCATTCCATAGTTCATCAGGCACTCTACCTATCAGATCTAGGCCCTTAAGTCTATTTCTCACTTCCACTGTATAATCATAAGGGATTTGATTTAGGTCATACCTGAATGGTCTAGTGGTTTTCCCTACTTTCTTTAAGTCTGAATTTGGCAATAAGGAGTTCATGATCTTAATTGTACCTTAATTGTACCTCCACCAACATTTTCTTTTCTATGGAAATAAATTGTAATTTCACTTCTAAAGACTGAGCCACGATGAGATGGAAAATGTTCATTCCATGCTTAACTCAAGAGACATTTTTGCTTGTTTCAAATATTGGGGGAGACTAGGCCACAGGAGAGAAAACTAATATGTACCTTCTTTAAAAACAATTGCAAATTCCTCTGGACAATAGCTTCCTGAAAGTGTTAGATCTGAGGGTGCTGAGTTTGAGTCAGTAAATAGTAGAGTGCCCCCAAAGTGTGAGGTAGTTCATCAGGGACTTTGTGGGGACTGCCTAACCCTTCCCTTTGTAATCATGCCTGTGACCAACCACGGAGGACAGGATGCCCTGCCCAACACTGCTGGGGTGTGTTTCATGCAGGAAGTTCTTGCAAGTGGCTTTGTGAGTTGATGTCTGGTACCCGGGGAAGCCATTCCCAGATGCTTTCACAGCTTTGTATCTCACTGGGCTCCCCAAACACCTAAAGTTCAGAGGGCCATGCTGTGGGAGGTCACAGTCATGGGCAGAGGGAAAAGAGCACATGGATCCAGAGACCCTGGAGGTTTCCAGAACTTGGTCCCCGACAGCAGGGGACCATGATCCCTGTTTCACAAAGAAAGCTTGTTAAGTCCCTTTTGTAAACGATGTACCTGGCAGATACAAGTCCTTAATGCTGCCGCTGCTGCTAAGTCGCTTCAGTTGTGTCTGACTCTGTGCAACCCCATAGACAGCAGCCCACCAGTGTCTGCCGTCCCTGGGATTCTCCAGGCAAGAACACTGGAGGGGGTTGCCTTTTCCTTCTCCAAAGCATGAAAGGGAAAAGTGAAAGTGAAGTCGCTCAGTCGTGTCCGACTCTTAGTGACCCCATGAACTGCAGCCTACCAGGCTTCTCTGTCCATGGGATTTTCCAGGGAAGAGTACTGGAGTGGGGTGCCGTTACAAGTCCTTAATAATGATGTTTTCTCAGTTAACCAACAGGTGAATTAAGGTCACACAGCTGACAAGATTGAGGGCAGAAGGAGAAGAGGGGGTCAGAGGATGAGATGGCTGGATGGCATCACTGATTCAATGGACATAAACTTGGGCCAACTTCGGGAAATGGTGTGGGACAGAGGCCTGGTGTGCTGCAGTTCATGGGGTTGCAGAGTCAGACACGACCGGGCAACTGAACAGCAACAAAGCTGACAGGTGGCAGGTGGCAGATAGAGTTAGGGCCCCACTGTTCTTTCAAGCCCAAGTTTCGTGTGTTGATTATATATGGCCACAGCAGGCTGCTTGTGGTATTTAAACAGCAAGTAGCTCAGCCCCATTCCTTGATGTGTAGGACTCGAAGGAAGGCTTTTAATTCAGGGTGAGACCAGCAACATTGGGGATCTTCCAGGGAATTTTCTTCTCCTTTGACTTGAGATTATGCCCCATGACTGATGGATTCAATTCAGACACTATGTCTCATATATGAATCTTACCAGAAATAGCAATAGTATTGTTCTTTAATTTGAAAAAGCAGATTTATTTGCTCCTCCCCTGCAGGGGAGGTGAGAAAGGCCAGATCCTAGATGTCACCTCAGCATCCCATGGGTACAGATGCTTTTTATTTTTTAAAGATGCTTTTTGAAAGGGCTAATTCAGCATCTTTCATTTGCTGTATTTTTCATCTGCATTCTTTTTAAAAAATTTATTTTATTGAAGTATGGTTGGCTTACAATGTTGTCAGTTTCTACTGTATAGCAAAGTGATTCAGTTATAAATATATATATATATATTATTTTTCATATTCTTTTCCATTATGGTGTATCATAGGACATTGAGCATAGCAATATACTGTGCAATACAGTAAGTCCTTGTTGTTTATACATTTCTGTTCTTAACATAAGGCTATAAACCCTGCTGTGAGATGGGGAATAAGAACTTGGACCCTTGGTTCTGATCTAGACCTGCAGCCTCTCCCAGCCTTTCTCGTCCCAGGCCTGCAGAGCTGGGTCTGAAAGGGTTCAGTTCACAGGCCTTTTGGCTTGTTGGTCCCTTTTCTTGAATTCAAAGGTGTCTCCTATAGAAATAAGCATACATTCTTATGACATGAAGTTGTGAAAATCTCAAGGTGCCCCTCCTATTTTTAAACTTTTTCACTGCACAATAGTATGTGCTCAGCAGAGGAAGTTTGAAAATCTGTAAAGAAGCCATGGCTTTTAATGCAAACTTGTGAGATAAGTCCATGCTTTCACCACAAGCTTTCTGTGTGTCATGGGTCCTCTAAGTGTGGCCTCTAGACCAGCAGTGTCAGAAATGCACATCCTCAGGCCCCACCACAGACCTACTGACTCAGAAACTCTGGGGTGGGGCAGAGCGCTCTGAGCTTTGACCAGCCCTCCAGGGGATTCTTAGAAGTTACCGGGCAAGACCACTGATGAAAGAACCACGAAAGGCACTCAGCAGGCAGCAGGGCTCCCTAACCTGAGAGAGAATTCCTATAAACCCAAGCATGTCAGTTGTGTACTCTACTCAATATGATACTTGTCAAAATAGCTAATGTCCTTAAAAAATCATCTCTTTAGTCAACAAAGAGGGACTAAATGCTGCTGAAGGACAGATGCTGAAGCTGTACCTCTAATACTTTGGCCACCTGATTCAAAGAACTGATCATTGCAAAAGACCCCTGATGCTGGGAAAGACTGAAGGCAGGAGAAGGGGACGACAGAGGATGAGATGGTTGGATGGCATCACTGACTCCATGCACATGAGTTTGAGTAAGCTTCTGGAATTGGTGATGGACAGGGAAGCCTGGCCTGCTGCAGTCCATGGGGTCACAAAGAGTTGGACATGAATAAGTGAGTGAACTAAACTTAGTCAACGAAACAATTTAAATAACTACGATACAGAAATCGCTCACACCTCCTGGTGCTCATCCTCTGGTCCAAGACAAAGGCAGCAGCGTGGCTGGCAGATGAGAAGAGCAGACATGGAAACACAGCCCAGGAACCCTTTCACTGCGTGGCCAGACCTGCAGACAAATGTCAGCTGTGCTGTTTGAATACATTTGTCACAACAGGTTTTGACTTCGGTCAGGGATCATGGATTAACCAAAATATGCTGATAAGGAATCCCTTCATCCTGCCAAACTAGCTTTTCCTGGAGGCAAACCTATAAACAGACAGAGAACCAGGCCCTCGGTGAATTTCACTCTCCTTAAATCAGCTCCCATGGAGATGTTTATGTAAAATAACAGGGAAAAGAATCATGCCAAAAATGTGTACCAGTCAGTCCAAAGACATTAAGCACAGATTGAAAGTAAGTCAGAAATGATGACCACTATTTAAAATTCAAAATTAAGAAGTTCCTTCTTGCTTCCACGTCGTCTACACACCTACTTTTGAATGTCTGCACCTACCTTAAAACTTCTGAGTTGGAAGGGTTGGGTTTATGAAGCCCAGAAGGACTTGGCTTTTTATGAATGATGCAGCTATGAATGTGAGTGTGCAAATATCTGTCTGAGTCCATGCTTCTAGTTCTTCGGAGGTATATACCCACAGGCGGAATTGCTGGATTATCTGGGGATTCTTTGTTCAGTTTTTTTGAGACACGGCCACGTCGTTTCCCACAGCAGCTGCATCATTGTACATTTCGCCAGCAATGCATCAGGGTCCTACCAGTTTCGCTCTGCTCTGTCAGTGCTCGCAATTCCCTTCCTCCTTCCCTTCCTTCCTAATAATAGTCATCTTAGTAAGTGTGAAGTGGTATCTCATTGTGGTTTTGATTTGCATTCTCCTAGTAATTAGTGATATTGGAGATATTGGAGAAGGCAATGGCACCCCACTCCAGGATTCTTGCCTGAAAAATCCCATGGATGGAGGAGCCTGGTGGGCTGCAGTCCATGGGGTCACTAAGAGTCAGAAATGACTGAGCGACTTCACTTTGACTTTTCACTTTCATGCATTGGAGAAGGAAGTGGCAACCCACTCCAGTGTTCTTGCCTAGAGAATCCTAGGGATGGGGGAGCCTGGTGGGCTGCCGTCTACGGAGTCGCACAGAGTTGGACACGACTGAAGCGACTTAGCAGCAGCAGCAGCATCTTTTCATATGTCTATTGGTCATTCGTGTATCTTCTGTATCTGTTGCCCACTAAACGTGTAAAACAAGTTTTATTTACTGTAATTCAAAGGAACATTTATGACAAAGCACTCCAATATTCTTGCCGTGAGAACCACCTGAACAGTACGACAAGGCAAATAGATATGACGCTAGAAGATGAGCCCCTTGAGGCTGGATAGCATCATCAATTCCATGGAGAGTTTGAACAAACCCTGGAAGATAGTGAAGGACAGGGAAGCCTGATGTGCTGCAGTCCAGTGGGTCACAAGGAGTGGGACACAACCTAGCACATGAACAACAAGACGAGAAGTCATTTCTTGTAGCTCTTAAATACATAGACCATATGTTTTCATCTTATCAGAGGCTATTGTCTCTTATCAACCCACATTGATTTGGGAGATGTTGAAAAATATTAAGAAACTGTAGACAATCAAATGGCACATGTCAACAGGCACACACACACCATGTTTATTCACAATGTACATTTGAACAATCTCCTGAATATATATCATGGTCAAACACCTAATGACCAAATTTTAAAAACAACATTTTTAACCAAAGTTAGGGGAACTCCAACTTCACTCAAATGTGAATTTTCAGTCATGTCCAACTATTTGCAATCCCATGGACTACAGCCCACCAGGCTCCTCTGTCCATGGAATTCTCCAGGCAAGAATAATACTGGAGTGGGTAGCCATTCCCTTCTCCAGAGGCTCTCCCCGACCCAGGGACTGAACCCAGGTCTCCTGCATTGCAGGCAGATTCTTTATGTCTGAGCCATCAGAGAAGCCCTAATGCCAGAAGATGAATATCACCATCACAGATTGAGTTTCTGAAATCCAAAAATAAATGGCATGTTACAAAAAATTTAATTAGGATTATAATTTTATCCTTAAATATTTTAGTAACCTGTATTTTAAAGTTTGACACTTCAGGTTAGAATCAAAACTTGTCAGTATCATCATCTGCAAAGTCACCCTGCTGCACATTTATGAGATAGCACTACTCTTTGCGCATGCGTGCCTGTGCTCAGTCACTCAGTCGTGGGATTCTCCAGGCAAGAATACTAGCGTGGGTTGCCATTTCCCGCTCCAAGGAATCTTCCTGATCCAGGGACTGAACCTGCGTCTTCTGTACTGGCAGACAGATTCTTTACCACTGCGCCACGTAGGAAATCCAATCTTTGTGCATAACAGAATTATTTCAGGAAAATGGTTTTCAGTGACATATTTGCTTGAAGCTATTGACTACCTAGGAAAATCTTAAAACTACCTTTTATCTTCAATTACCAAAAAATGGCTGGCACACCATAGCAAATATTTTGATAGGCTTTTTGTTTTAATGTGTAGTTTTTATAGGCTTAAATCTATAAGGAATTGTTGGAATACTTCCAAGAATTCTTGGAAGTATTCTTGTAGCATCTATTTTTAAATTTATTAGAAGAAACAATTTCATGCCGCCATGAAATGAAAAGATGCTTGCTCCTTGAAAGAAAAGCTATTACAAACCTAGACAGCATATTAAAAAGCAGAGACATTTGGAAAATGGTTTTCAGTGACATATTTGCTTGAAGCTATTGACTACCTAGGAAAATCTTAAAACTACCTTTTATCTTCAATTACCAAAAAATGGCTGGCACACCATAGCAAATATTTTGATAGGCTTTTTGTTTTAATGTGTAGTTTTTATAGGCTTAAATCTATAAGGAATTGTTGGAATACTTCCAAGAATTCTTGGAAGTATTCTTGTAGCATCTATTTTTAAATTTATTAGAAGAAACAATTTCATGCCGCCATGAAATGAAAAGATGCTTGCTCCTTGAAAGAAAAGCTATTACAAACCTAGACAGCATATTAAAAAGCAGAGACATTACTTTGCCAACAAAGGTCCATCTAATCAAAGCTATTTCCAGTAGTCATGTATGGATATGAGAGTTGGTCTATAAAGCATGCTGAGCGCTGAAGAATTGATGCTTTTGAACTGTGGTGTTGGAAAAGACTCTTGAGAGTCCCTTGGACTGCAAGGAGATCCAACCAGCCAATCCTAAAGGAAATCAGTCCTGAATACTCACTGGAAGGACTGATGCTGAAGCTGAAACTCCAATACTTTAGCCACCTGATACAAAGAACTGACTCATTGGAAAAGACCTCTGATGCTGGGGAAGATTGAAGGCAGGAGAAGGGGATGACAGAGGATAAGACGGTTGGATGGCATCACTGACTCCATGGACATGAGTTTGACAAGCTTCTGGAATTGGTGATGGTCAGGGAAGCCTGGCCTGCTGCAGTCCATGGGGTCGCAAAGAGTCGGACACCAATGAAACTCTTTAAAGTTTGGAATCGCTGTATCATCACTACTACCCTGTATTAGTAATCAAATGTTTATAAAAATTTGTTGGCTTCAAAAGTATATGATGTTCTTTCTCTAAAACAGTCTTTATAAAATAACAGCTTTCACAATATTTATTAACATTGCAGCATCGACTGTGGCTGTTATAAATGTATGCATTAAGAGCTCTTTGACAGAATTTCAACAGAGGAAGCATATAAGGAGATTTTCCTCCATGTTTAGGCTGCTTAATTATATTTGAAACGGCATCTTCTGATGATAGTAACAAAACCAGGTCACCATTATTCCCATTATTGACAACGTCACTCCCGATTGGAGGCGCACACGTGGTCACTGAGCAGCGCAGTCTCGGGATGCCGGAAATGACGTAGGAGCAGCGAGGGTTGCCCACCCCCCACCCCCGACCCCCCCATGCTGCATGCTAGCTGAAGTTAAACACCACCAAGGCTGGAGTCAAACGCCGTGACCTCCCCAAGATACGCTTCATTTATGTCTAAACCGGCAGAAAGATGGAAGTGAGAGCTGTGCCGTCCCGAGCTGCGTTAAACTGGGGGGCTAGGCGTTCTTTCCGATTGCGTACGCGCAGTGACATCTGCAGAAAGGAAGCCCTGGCGCTCCCCTGGGTACCCTCGGTGCCCCCGACGGCGGCGACGGGGACGCGCAGGTCCGCGCAGGGGACAGGGACCCGGGGCTCTCTGTGCGTCTCACCACGTGTAGACGAGGTCTCCGCACATTACAGGGATTCACTGCTGAGACCTTCACAATAGCCCGCGTGAAAGGCACTTGCAGGTTACCACTTGCACTTCGCAAACCCGGGAGCCACATCGGAAGGGAGTGAAGCGACCGACCCACCTCCACCGACCCAGGACGCGGAGCCCCGGCCTCTGGGTAGAGGCGCGCGCCTCTTTCTCTCCCAGTTCAAGGCTCGCGGACTCTCACCCCGAGGGCTTGTGGGGGAGGAGCGGGGGAGAGCGGAGGGCTGAGCATCCTAACGGGCGGCTGAGGGTCCGGAGGGGAAGGGAGAAACTAGGGGCGCACGCGGTGCCTCTCACCTGCCTGGGAAACACGGCTTCAAAATCAAAAGTAGCACGAATAATCAAATTACATCAGGTAAAAGCTTCCTCTTTCACTTTCCCCGCCCTCGCCCCCCCTCCCCGCGCTTCTTCCTGATTTTCCTCCTCCTCCGCTCCCCTTCCCCACCTCCTCCCCGTTTCCTTCCTTTCTCTCCCTCCCCTCCACTACTTTATTTCTGCCTAAAGATGAAAAACTGAGAATATTTAAAATTCTTAGGTGCTGGGTTAGATTTTGTGACCCAAATTTTTCAGGAAGAGGCAAATTCTTTAATAACATTTTTAAAATTGTGTGTAAGGGGAAGACATATAACGTTAAATTTACCATCTTAACCATTTTTAAGTGTACGGTTCTGAAGAGTTCAGTGTATTTACTAAGCACACATTTGTGTTTAGTAAGCTTTTAAAAGTAAACCATGCATACAGAAAAAAAAAATGGCCCAAATCATAAGACATAGCATGAAAAATGATCACAAAGCATTCATGCACAGGCAACCTCCATGCAGTCTAAGAAATGGAATATTACCAATACCTGGAAACACTGCTCCCAGATCTGCTGTTCTGCTTTTGTCTTTCTCTTACTACTTTAGATCACTACTGTTATCAGGCCTCCACACGCGTGGACCCACTGCACAGGGTACAGGTTCCATCCCTGGTGGGAAAACTAAGATCCTTCAAGCTGAAGGGCAGGGCCAAAAACAAAAAGGGAAAAGATGGTGAGTGAAAGTCCCTCAGTTGTGCTGACTCCTTGCCACCCAGAATTCTCCAGGCCAGAATACTGGAATGGGTAGCTGGTCCCTTCTCCAGGGGATCTTCCCAACCCAGAGATCAAACACAGGTCTCCTGCATTACAGGTGGATTCTTTCCAGCTGACCCACCAGAGAAGCCCAAACAGTCTCTAATAAAACATGGGAGATCTGGTGGAGGGTCACTACTAAGGCACAGAACTCATACAAGCAAAACATTACATAAGAAAGATAATTTTTTTGCATCCTTGGCCAGAAGAAATCGTAAAAGGCTAGTTAGGAAGTTGCTAGTATGGTTTTCAAGCAGCTTATCCCTTGGTTGGGGTGTTAGGTGAGAACAAAGGGGAAGAGTGACTCCTAAAATGTTTCAGTGGTCAAAATCAGCAGGGCACAGAGAGACGACCCAACTGGAGTTAAGATGATCCCAAGACTGTACGTGTGAAATGACAGAGGCTTTCCTGAGGCTTTCCTTTTCCTTCTCCCAAGAGACAAATTGGGTGGAAAAGTCCTGAACATGATGACATACAGATCCTATTAGCATCATTTAGAATTAGGATTCCATCATTTGAATTCCAACTCCGCCATTTTCTATATGACTTTCATAAAATTTTAACGTCTTTGAGCTTTGATTTTTAAAATGTAAAATAGATAAATATCAATACCGACTTCGTAGAGTTGTGGATTAAATCTGAAAAGCACTTAGCATAATACCTAGTACATACATCTCAAGAATGTTTTAAGATGTACTATTACCATTGGGGGAAGCTGGGGGAAGGGTACACAGGACCATCCTGTACATTTTTTGCAACTTCCTATGAATCTGTAATTATTTAAAAATAAAAAGTTAAAAAGTGGAGTAGCTATCTTTTGTATGAATTGCATTGTGTTATGGCGCCAATGGACTTCCCTCCTGGCTCAGCCAGTAAGGCGTCTGCCTGCAATGCAGGAGACCTGGATTCAATCCTTGGGTTGAGAAGATCCTCTGGAGAAGGAAATGGTAACACACTCCAGTATTCTTGCCTGGGAAATCCCATTGACAGAGGAACCTTACAGGCTACAGCTCATGGGGTTGCAGAGTTGGACATGACTGAGTAACTTCACTGCTGTCTCTGTCAGTCCAGTTCAGTTGCTCAGTCGTGTCGACTCTTTGTGACCCCATGAACTGCAGCACTCCAGGCCTCCCTATCCATCAACAACTCCCGGAGTCTACCCAAACCCATGTCCATCGAGTCGGTAATGCCATCCAACCATCTCATCCTCTGTCATCCCCTTCTCCTCCTGCCCTCAACCTTTCCCAGCATCACAGTCTTTTCAAATGAGTCAGCTCTTCACATCACGTGGCCAAAGTATTGGAGTTTCACCTTCAACAGTCCTTCCAGTGAACACCCAGGGCTGATCTTCAGAATGGACTGGTTGGATCTCCTTGCAGTCCAAGGGACTCTCAAGAGTCTTCTCCAACACCACAGTTCAGCAGCATCAATTCTTCGGCGCTCAGCCTTCTTCACAGTCCAACTCTCACATCCATACATGACCACAGGAAAAACCATAGCCTTGACTAGACGGACCTTTGTTGACAAAGTAATGTCTCTGCTTTTTAATGTGCTGTCTAGGCTGGTCGTAACTTTCCTTCCAAGGAGTAAGCATCTTTTAATTTCATGGCTGCAATCACCATCTGCAGCAATCTTGGAGCCCAGAAAAATTAAGTCAGCCACTGTTTCCACTGTTCCCTATCTATTTGCCATGAAGTGATGGGACCAGATGCCATGATCTTAGTTTCCTGAATGTTGAGCTTTAGGCCAACTTTTTCACTCTCCTCTTTCACTTTCAAGAAGCTCTTTAGTTCTTCACTTTCTGCCATAAGGGCGGTGTCATCTGTATATCTGAGTTTATTGATATTTCTCCTGGCAATTTTGATTCCAGCTTGTGCTTCATCTAGCCCAGCGTTTCTCATGATGTACTCTGCATAGAAGTTAAATAAGCAGGGTGACAATATACAGCCTTGACATACTCCTTTTCCTATTTGGAACCAGTCTGTTCCATGTCCAGTTCTAACTGTTGCTTCCTGACCTGCATACAGGTTTCTCAAGAGGCAAGTCATGTGGTCTGGTATTCCCATCTCTTTCAGAATTTTCCACAGTTTATTGTGATCCATGCAGTAAAAGGTTTGGCATAGTTAATAAAGCAGAAATAGATGTTTTTCTGGAACTCTCTTGCTTTTTCCATGATACAGTGGATGCTGGCAATTTGATCTCTGGTTCCTCTGCCTTTTCTAAATCCAGCTTGAACATCTGGAAGTTCATGTATTGCTGAAGCCTGGCTTGGAGAATTTTGAGCATTACTTTACTAGTGTGTGAGATGAGTGCAATTGTGCAGTAGTTTGAGCATTCTTTGGCATTGCCTTTCTTCGGAATTGGAATGAAAACTGACCTTTTCCAGTCCTGTGGCCACTGCTGAGTTTTCCAAATTTGCTGGCATACTGAGTGCAGCACTTTCACAGCATTATCTTTAAGAATTTGAAATAGCTCAACTGGAATGCCATCACCTCCACTAGCTTTGTTCGTAGTGATGCTTTCTAAGGCCCACTTGACTTCAGATTCCAGGATGTCTGGCTCTAGGTGAGTGATCACATCATGATTATCGGGTCACTAAGATCATCTTTGTACAGTTCTTCCATGTATTCTCGCCACCTCTTCTTAATATCTTCTGCTTCTGTTAGGTCCCTACATTTCTGACCTTCACTGAGTCCAACTTTGTGTGAAATGTTCCCTTGGTGTCTCTGATTTTCTCAAAGAGATCTCTAGTCTTTCCCCATTCTATTGATTTCCTCTATTTCTTTGCATTGATCGCTGAGGAAGTCTTTCTTATCTCTTTTTGCTATTCTTTGGAACTCTATATCTTTCCTTTTCTCCTTTGCTTTTCGCTTCCCTTCTTTTCACAGCTATTTGTAAGGCCTTCTCAGACCTCCATTTTGCTTTTTTGTATTTCTTTTTCTTGGGGATGGTCTTGATTCCTGTCTCCTGTACAATGTCATGTACCTCCATCCATAGTTGATCAGGCACTCTGTCTATCAGATCTAGTCCCTTAAATCTATTTCTCACTTCCACTGTATAGTCATAAGGGATTTGATTTAGCTCATACCTGAATGGTCTAGTGGTTTTCTCCACTTTCTTCAATTTCAGTCTGAATTGGCAATAAGGAGTTCATGATCTGAGCCACAGTCAGCTCCCGGTCTGTTTTTTGCTGACCTTATAGAGCTTCTCCATCTTTGGCTGCAAAGAATATAATCAATCTGGTTTCGGTTTCAACCATCTGGTGATGTCCATATGTAGAGTCTTGTCTTGTGTATGGTGCCGATATACATATATATATATACATATATATACTTTTTTCAATCAAATAAAGGAACCAACGACCAGGAACAGAGGAATTTTGTTACAGAGAGTTACACAGAAGTGAAATTGGAATGGAAACTCTTTCTTCTGAATCACAGAACCAGGGGGCAGCCATAGTATAAGAAAGACTTTAGAATTAAGACATAGTTTAATCATTGAGTTTATCTGGGTTTGAGTATGTGGTTTGCTTATAATTTTTTCCTGGTTCAGCGTGACTCATCCATCCAGATTCAGAATAATAAACATTTCCTCAAGCACGTACTCCACCAGACACCAAGGACAGGCTCTTCCACGTTGCTTTGAGCTTGATTGCCACTGGTGCTTTGCGCATTTTGAGAGAAAGGCATAAAGAAAACTAATACTGCCATTAATGCTCGCTATTTCACATCTTAGCTTTCCTAATGAAATTAAAATGTGTGAAACAATCTGGATGGGTGCCATTCCTTGGCTGGAATAACTATAAAATTCCTTGATACAGAATCCTTTTGGGTCTATTCATCTCGAGTGTGGTGAAAGAAATGGAGTCCTTAACATGGTGGATGAGGAACAGGGTTTACTTTCCTTTCTACTCGGTTACAGTGGTGGTTCCAGGTTGCACTGTTCTGCTCAGAACAAGCCTATGCTGGGGAACCTGCGGCCTTGTGACCGTGGACATAGCTGAGGTTCTGTGCATCTCAGGGCCGCCTCGGACCCCTATAAACAGAGAAAGGACAGCCTGAGTAGAGAGAACTCTGGCTCAGTTTTGTGGCTGTTTCCTCCCTCTCTTCTTTATTCTTTCTTTTCCTAAGGTGGTGTGAAAAAATGTGAATAAAAAGGACCAGTGTCTTTGAAAAACAAAACCAAACTATGAAAGCTCTAGGAAAAACTAAGAACTCACAATTTGGAATTTCATCTTAACACAGAGCTTAAATGGGACTTAAAAGAAGCATAGAAAAGAAAGATAACAGAAACTTCACACAAATACTTATACAATTTGCCAAAATATGTACAGGAGGCTTTGGGTAAGAGATTGGAAATTAATTAAAAAAAAAGGAAAATATTCGTTCTTCAAATAGTTTTTGAAGAATAAACCTGGCTTAAAAAACAAAACTCAGAGATGAATGAAAATAAAGGTTAGTAAATTTATTTAAAAGCCACTTTTGTTGTAAAAGCATGTCTCCATTATCAGATTGATTCATTTATTATTATTCAAAACTGTAACTAAAAGATCTGCCTTTTACATACTTTCCACTTTAGGAAGGACCATCCTGAAGAAAAAGTAAACCGTTCAATTACCAATTCAAAAATTAATAAATGACATAGCAAGCAATGTCAGGTAGGTTTTTTATTAGCAATATTTTCCCATGACACTTATGTCTGCAATAATAAACATACTTATTGTTCTAAGAGCCAAGTTTATCAATTTCCAAGGCTCCTTGGCTACTCATAAAAGTCTTCACTATCATTTGGAGGAGGACTTCTGAAAAATCCAGGCCTTAGTAGCCATGATTGGATAGTACTTTTGAAAGCAGTGACATGTGAATTCCCCCTGTTTTGCAGATTTTAGGGGCAGAGCAGGTGAAGGACGCAGACTCTGGGTTGTGCTCTGACCTCCAGGCACACAGCTCGGCATCCACCGTCTACACTGTAAGTGCAGTTGGGGTAAGGCCATAGCACAACAATGACTGTTCTTTAAATGTCATTTACTATGAGGAGGAAGCACAGCACCCTTTACAAATACTGGCATAAAAACCATTTACTTTATCTTTGAGCAATGACTAGAGAGTGAGAGAAAAATCACATGTAAAACACATGCTTGTGCTGAACCATGAATAAGAACGTCCTCACTGAAATGTCTAACACTGAGCTGCCTCCAGGGACCTGCCGTAAAGTGGGATGCAGGTAAGACGATAATCAAATGCACAGCTCCTGAACAATATGGATACAATTACACAGCCCCTCCTCCTTGGCTGCCTTCCCAGAGAAAGTGAGATAAAATTCACTGTGCAGCCTCGCTTACCCAAGGCAGAGTTTTAGTCGACCTATATATCCCAGGCTAGCATTTGGTTGTTGTTCACTTGCTCAGTTGTGTCCGACTCTTTGCTAACATGGACTGCAGCATGCCAGACTCCTCTGTCCGTCACTCTCTCTCTCTCTCTCTCGGAGTTTGCTCAAACTCATGTCCATTGAGTCAGTGATGCCATCCAACCTTCTCATCCTCTGTCACCCCCTTCTCTTCCTGCCCTCAATCTTTCCCAGCATCAGGGTGTCTTCCAGTGAGTCGGCTCTTCACATCAGGTGGCCAAAGTATTTGTAACATAACATCTGTTTTATCACCATCACTGAGTCTTACTCTACTGGGTGGATGGCCCAGATGGTCCCCTTCACCTCCATGTGTGTCTGGGGGCCAAAGCCTAGCTGGCACTGCAGATTCTGTGCTGCTGCAGGGAGACTTCAAGCTAGTGGAAAGACCCCAATGCCCTGCCTTCCCCTTTCTGTTCCGTTCCGTTCCATTCAGTCGCTCAATCGTGTCCAACTCTTTGAGACCCCATGAATCGCAGCATGCCAGGCCTCCCTGTCCATCACCAACTCCCGGAGTTCACTCAGACTCACGTCCATTGAGTCTGTGATGCCATCCAGCCATCTCATCCTTGGTCGTCCCCTTCTCCTCCTGCCCCTAATCCCTCCTAGCATCAGGGTCTTTTCCAATGAGTCAACTCTTCGCATCAGGTGGCCAAACTACTGGAGCTTCAGTTTTAGCATCATTCCTTCCAAAGAAATCCCAGGGCTGATCTCCTTCAGAATGGACTGGTTGGATCTCCTTGCAGTCCAAGGGACTCTCAAGAGTCTTCTCCAACACCACAGTTCAAAAGCATCAATTCTTCGGCGCTCAGCCTTCTTCACAGTCCAACTCTCACATCCATACATGACCACAGGAAAAACCATAGCCTTGACTAGACGGACCTTAGTCGGCAAAGTAATGTCTCTGCTTTTGAATATACTATCCAGGTTGGTCATAACTTTTTGACAGTTGTGAATTTCTAACTCCTTGTCATTTTGAGAGTGAGTATCAGCTGAATTCACATAATAGTGTTCTGCAAGGAGGGAGAGAACTAGATGGTGGCCATTTGCTTTTAGTTTTAATTATTTTGTTAAACTAGACACACACTAGAAAACTAGACACTAGAGTTAGAGATGCTATTCCAGTTCTTCTCGCTCTCACAAAATATTAATACATACTATGAAATGTTTCCCCAGTGGCTCAGACGGTAAAGAATCCGCCTACACTGCAGGAGACCTCGGTTTGATCCCTGGGTTGGAAGATCCCCTGGAGAAGGGAAGGAGCAACCCACTCCAGTATTCTGGCCTGGAGATTTCCATGGACAGAGGACCCTGGCAGGCTACAGTCCATGGGGTTGCAAAGAGTCGGGCCAGGACTGAGCGACTTTGACTTCACTTCTTGAAATCCATATTGCAACCTGTAACATCTGAGAGAGAAGTATTTTAAATAGCTACGTGGGACTCATTTTATTATCCAGAATTACGTATTTCAGAGGCTTTGATTCTTTCACGGCATTAAATGTAATATAATGTCGTTGGTTAAGATCATCGTGCAGACCATTCGGAATTCCCGTCACCTTCCCCGAGGCCAGACCCCCAACGTGGCATCATTTACACACGTCCCTGTGTAACTGTCATTCAGGCATGACCATCCTGGAGGCCTTGGGGGACCGGGAGGTGGGCTTGAGGCCTAAACAGAGGCCAGTGGGCAGTGGGCCAGGGAACTGGGGCTGAGCCCCCCTCTACACTGGGCGGTTGCGTGCATCCCTGAGCACTCGTGGAAAGACGGAAGTAACAGAACGCGTGCTGCGAATTTCAGCCGAGCGCCTCGAGTGCTACGACAATTATTTAAATTATTTACAGACAAAAGCTAAGGCAAGGCGCCGTTCCCTAGCACCTGCGGGACGCCCAATACTCGGTGCTCGGCTCCTGTCGTTCTTTCTTAGTCCCAACGATCCCGGGGGCTAGGTTCGTTGGTCCTCCTGCAATCGGGCCGCACGCCCACCGTCGGGCCGGGGCCAGCGCGGGAGCCGGGCCGTCCCCGCGGCTTTGTTCACCGCACCCGGCGGCCGGCGCGGAGGCGGTGCTTCACGCCCGGAGGTGGCCCCGGCGCGCGGCCGAGCAGACGGGCGGGCAGGTGCCGGGACCGGGGCCCGCGGGCCGACGGGCGGCGCCAGTGACCCAACAAAGCGCGCGGGAGGCCCCGCCCGGCTGAGCCCGGCACACGGCGCGGGGCCCCGGCGGCGGTGGCAGCAGCAGCCGCGCCTCGGACTCGGCGC